>JAODUO010000453.1:135000-265000 GCA_025642075.2 Ridgeia piscesae
CTCAGTCTCAAGTCCCTTTTATTGTCCAGGAAGTATGACTGAAACGACAACACAACAGTCACCTCTCAGTCTCAAGTCCTTTTTATTGTCCAGGAAGTGGGACTGAAACAACAACACAATAAACAGTCACCTCTCAGTCTCAAGTCCCTTTTATTGTCCAGGAAGTATGACTGAAACGACAACACAACAAACAGTCACCTCTCAGTCTCAAGTCCCTTTTACTGTCCAGGAAGTGGGACTGAAACGACAACACAACAAACAGTCACCTCTCGGTATCAAGTCCCTTTTATTGTCCAGGAAGTATGACTGAAACGACAACACAACAAACAGTCACCTCTCAGTCTCAAGTCCCTTTTATTGTCCAGGAAGTGGGACTGAAACAACAACACAACAAACAGTCACCTCTCAGTCTCAAGTCCCTTTTATTGTCCAGGAAGTGGGACTGAAACAACAACACAACAAAAAGTCACCTCTCAGTCTCAAGTCCCTTTTATTGTCCAAGAAGTGGGACTGAAATGACAACACAACAAACAGTCACCTCTCAGTCTTGATTCCCTTTTATTGTCCAGGAAGTGGGACTGAAACGATAACACAACAAACAGTCACCTCTCAGTCTCAAGTCCCTTTTATTGTCCAGGAAGTACGACTGAAACGACAACACAACAAACAGTCACCTCTCAGTCTCAAGTCCCTTTTATTGTCCAGGAAGTGGGACTGAAACGACAACACAACAAACAGTCACCTCTCAGTCTCAAGTCCCTTTTATTGTCCAGGAAGTGGGACTGAAACGACAACACAACAAACAGTCACCTCTCAGTCTCAAGTCCCTTTTATTGTCCAGGAAGTGGGACTGAAACAACAAACTGTCACCTCTCAGTCTCAAGTCCCTTTTATTGTCCAGGAAGTGAGACTGAAACAACAAACTGTCACCTCTCAGTCTCAAATCCCTTTTATTGTCCAGGAAACGGGACAGAAACATCAACATAACAAACATGCTTCACTAGCCAGAAACTGTTGTTAATCTGCAAACATCTGTCATAGAGTAAAAGGATGTTTTTAATTTAAGCCAATAAAATTAACTGATGCAAATATAAAATAATTAATAAATACTGTACTATTTATGTGACACCGCTTACATTGTCGCCCTGTCTGATCGCAGTGCCATCTGGTGTGAATGCAGGTGCGGGGAATGTCAGCCAATCAATGAGCTCGCAGAAGTCCTTTGACCAGTCAGCTGACCATACACTGACTCTGCGGTCAGCACTGGATGCCAGCCACAGCTCAGGGCTTGAGATTGTCTCCAAGTTGTCCGGCTGATGGAAGCACAAAGATAAGCTAGTGACACTGCACATCAAAGTGGTAGGGATAATCTCTTGTTAGATCTCATGGTTGGATTAGCTCATGCTATGGTAGATCTCATGTTGTGGATGATCTCATATAGTGGATGATGTCATGTTAGGGGTTATCTTATGATGGGGATGATCTGTTGAACTGATCTTGTTTATCTTGTGTTGTGGATGATCTCATATAGTGGATGATCTCATGTTAGGGGTGATCTTATGATGGGGATGATCTGTTGAACTGATCTTGTTTATCTTGTGTTGTGGATGATCTTATATTGTGGAAGATCTCATGTAGTGGATGATCTGTTATTGGCATGATCTCATGTTGGGGATAATCTCAAGACATTGGTGTGCAATATGACGTGACATGTTTTGATAGGTGGAGGTCACCACTGTTTTGTTTAGCAGTTTTCAGCAATGTATTAATTTTCAAAGCTTTGTTTTCTGGTGTAGGTTCACAACTGTGAATGTCTTGCGAGCAAGGTTTTAAATATACACAGAGTAAGAATGATGTAACTCAGATAATGTACTGGAAAAATCTGCCTTGAAATCAGGAAAGAATCAATGCAAGATTTTTCATGGAATAAATGCTAAATATTTCATGGCATCGACGCAAGACTTCTCTCTGCATACACTGATGTAGCTAAGTGTTAATTTCTGGAGAGGGGTATTTCCCATTGTATGCGAGTTCGCACGTGCATGTGTATTTGTGGAGTGTGTGAGTGTGTGAGTGTGCATGTGTGTGTGTGCATAATTTGGGTGCATTTGTGCTTGTGTGAGATAAATTTATAAAACTCATTACAAATGCACAGACAATCTTCGAACAAGATCCAAATCTACATGAAACAGTAAAAACCTTCAGGCAACATTAATAGTAGGCATAAAAACATCTCCCCGTCTTAAATTGTTTTTTTATTCTTCATAAAGACCTCACGCTTGCTCAATTCTACGTGCACCAAACAAACACCAGTCCGTTGAAGGCCATAACATACCGATAACTTTGAGACATCGATGCATGTGATAGGCGCCCCCTTGTGGTCATTGATCACCCTAACTGTCATCCCTGTGGTGGCGCTACCGATGGCGATGAGTCCGTCACTACTGCCGGACAGGATCATTCGACCTACAGCCAGTCAATAGGTCAAGGTCACTGGAGGTCAACATTGCATTAATGATCTCTGGTGAGTTCGATTAGTATTAAACATTCATAAATCTCAGCATATGTCGCTTGCATTAATGGTTAATGACACAAATCTCATATTTGCTTCAATTTATCTGAATCATAGCAAAACAAACAAAGATATTTGCTTCGTGTTGTTCTGGTGAGAATTGTGTAGATGTGTATTAGTTTCTTCTGAGCTGTCACAAAAACTGAGAATACCTTACATAAAAAGTATGTTAAATGTCTTTTTAAACAAAATTGGCTAAGTTTTGTTATAAACCTGCCCTGCATCAATACATAGGTGTAGATATTTTATATAGTTGTACTTATTAGTATGCTGAATAGCGACATAACTCAATCAAAAAAACAAGATGTGCATTTCTACCAAATTTCAAATAAAAAATGCAGATTTTGACAATAATAACTCATTTGGAAAGACTGTGTAGAGACCACAGACGCTGTAGAGACCACAGACGCTGTAGAGACCACAGACGCTGTAGAGACCACAGACGCTGTAGAGACCACAGACGCTGTAGAGACCACAGACGCTGTAGAGACCACAGACGCTGTAGAGACCACAGACGCACCGTCTGAGGAGAAACTAATGGCAGTGACGGCCGTTGCATGTGGGTGCATCTTGAGGGCCATCTCGACTTTGCCAAGGTCAAACATCCGAACAGTTCCGTCGCTGTAGCCAGCGACAATGTTCGGCAGTCGTAGTTTCTCCTCCTGCTGCTTGGTGGCCACGACGGGTGCTGCATCCAAGTTGCTCAGCGTGTTTGTCGTTCTGCAGCCGGGCTCCACGATGACGGGACAGAAGGCCAGGCAGTTGCATGACTGAGGACAGAAAGAAACATGTAGCTTTTTAAAATTATCTCTCATCAACAGCATCTATATAATCTAGCAAATGCATACAACAAGATACACAGTTATTTTCAAGAGATCTGAAGAAAAGTAACTTTTATGTCAGACTGATGTCATACCCACCTGTCTACAATAACACAAATCATTTATTGATTTATTTTTTAGCTAAACATAATCATTTTTAAATAGATAATTTAGGAAAAATTAAGGAAATTTTAGATATATTTATTTATTACCGTACCCCGGGGTAATTGTTTAAAAAAATTAAATAGATAGTTTATCATTTTAAAGGGCATCTCAGATATATTATTTATTTATTAGAACAAAATGATAATTATAAAGAACATTTTATAATATACACTGTATATATTATATACTTATTTGTCAGATTGAATTTTATTGTATATAGAGATTACAAGCCTCATACCCCAGAACACATTTTTATTTAATGTACTTGCATGTTGACACTAGCAAATCAAGCTTTAATATTATTACATACAGTCCTGTAGTCCACATACGTCGACTGATATCACCACGTGTTTGCAACAGCAACTACAGGCTCCAAGTTCAATATACACCTGTACTGATATCATACATGTAGAAACTTATTCCTGTCAAATTTTGAAACAAATAGAAATACCTGGCATGCATTCATAAACATTCAACATTTATTGAAATGTATTGCTGTGAAACTGTGAAACTGTGAAGCTGAGATCACAAAAGTCAAGCATGTTTCAGCCGTGAAAAAGAAGTTCCAGCAGCGACTACACGTTCTTCAAAAGTTACGAGCTTTCAACATTGCCCCAAAACTTCTACGTGTCTACTGTAGTATCATTGAGCCTCTCATAATGTATTGTAGTAGTTGTTACTATCCTGCTCTTTCCGTTGGTAACCAGACCAGGCTTCTAAAAAAATCTCACACGTTGCTGCCAAGTTCATTGGTTTACAAATGATCGACCATGCAATCCTGAAGAAAGTTTGTGCTGTCACTGCTGAGTCTGATCACCCGCTCTGTACATATTTTCATGTTCTTCCGTCTCTAAGAAGATATCGTTGAATAAAATGCAAAACGGCTCACTACAGCTGTGGCAATTAGAATGTTAAATAAGTTATGTTGATGCCAACAGGTTTGCTTTTTGTGTGATTACATTTTGCATTTTATCTGTATTTTGTGACAATCTTTTCTTTACATATTTTAGATGCGATCATGAGTTGTACGATGTATATCTTTTTTAAGGACATTAAAGTGAATGGCTGACTGACTGACTGACTGACTGGCTGACTGGCTGACTGACTGACTGACTGACTGACTGACTGACTGACTGACTGACTGACTGACTGACTGACTGACTGACTGACTGACTGACTGACTGACTGACTGACTGACTGACTGACTGACTGCGACTGTGACTGACGACTGGACACTGCAACTACTGACACTGACCTGGTCATCGACTGGAACTGATAGAGGTTTGACTCTCTCCTTCACAGACCACACTCGACTGACCGCTAGACACAGATGACGAATGACACTGCCGACACGCGACTGATCGATGACTGATGGCAACGAACTGACATTATGACTAAAAAAGAATCTTATGACAGTGGATGCCGTCTCAAACACATCGACGGCAGACACTTTACTGCCGACAGATCAATCAACGACCACATGACTGACTACAACTGGACGACTGACACATAGTGACGGAGACACAGACGCGACGACGCGACAGAGACGACGACGACGATGAGACACTGGAGACGGACGACGACGAGCGACGACGACGACGACGACGACGACGACGACGACACGACGACTGAGATGATGACACTACGACGACTGACTGACTGACGACTGACTGACTGATGACTGATGAGACACTGACGACGACACTGATGACTGACTGACTGACTGACTGACTACTCTGACACTGATGACTGACTGATTGTTGATTGAAATCTATTTGACTAAATCGACTGGTTGTAATGGACAGGACACTAACTAGGACACTCACCTGGTTCATCACTTGGAACTGTAGGGTTTGTTCTCTCTCCTTCACAGACCACACTCGTAGGCTGCCGTCATCAGCACAAGATGCAAAGAATGCACTGCCACACAGCGCGATCGCATTGATCTGATGGCAAACAGAACATGATTTGTGAAAAGGTGGATAGTTCTCAAAACACATCAGGGCAGTTACACTTTACTCCATCAAGATCAATCAAACACCACATGGTCTTCTCTGGGAAGTATCCAGCCACACTGCAATTAATGCGCAAAGCCTATTCATACACAAATATCCACTACTGTCTGTAGCCAGGTGCTCATTAGTATAGCTGAGTTAACCTTACGTGTCCTGACAGGAGTCTGACACCAACTGTGCTGTCCTACCTTACAGATGTGTCCTGACACGAGTCTGACGCCAACCGTGCTGTCCTACCTTACAGATGTGTCCTGACACGAGTCTGACGCCAACCGTGCTGTCCTACCTTACAGATGTGTCCTGACACGAGTCTGATGCTAGTCCTCTCCGTCCAGTTGATGTACCACAATGTGCCTGCACTTGTACCAACAATGCCCTGCAACACGTTCAAGAAATATGTATTATAAAAGTTTATTACATTCTACAATATACAAGTGTTTCTCTGTAGACGTGGACCCACATATCCACAAGTTTTGCATGTATCAAGCTGAAATTTTGCATTTAATCCAGCAGGCCTGTTGTGGTGGGTTATGGATTTAGACATTTAAAAAAATTGGGGGGGGTGAATTGGGGAACTTAGGGCTCAATATTTCAATGTAACACAATATTTTTAAAAGTCTTAGCGCAAGCTGACTGCATTTTTTCCACAAGCGTTGCTGAGTAACTCAGTTTGTGTACTATATATACATACTCCAAATGGATATTTCGAGATTTATGGTGCTTTATAAATGTTCTTATTATTATTATTATATGTTTTATTGTCCTGGGAAAACAGATACATCCATCCATCCATCTGTCTCACCATCTCAAGTGGTTCGTCGAAGGAGGCTGACACGATCATGCCGTCGAGGTTCATCTCGTCCTCCATCGTCAGTCCGTCCCTCCTCATGTTGTTGTTGTCGCCGGGCAGTTTCATCTCAGCCACGCCCACCACTGACCACAGGCGCAGGTTGCGCCCTGCACCCCCCGTGATCAGACGGCCACTGTGACTGATGAGGGTGTCTGAAAGCACCCCCGGGGTTCTCTTTGAAATACATTGAGTGGTATCAACAGTATAAGACTTCCATATTATAAAACTGTTTCTCTGTCTGTGCAATCACATGTCAGTTTTGCATGTGTTGAGCTGACATGTTGCATGTGATCAACCGAGCCCATCGGGATGGTTCGTAGATTGAATTTTTTAATTCATCCAGGGTGGTGGAGAACATGGAGGGTTAAATATTTTATAAGAGTAGGCATAAGGTTCTGCCACATGTCAACATGTCACTGTGTCATGACGTGACTGTGCAGCATAATTCTGGGATACACTGAAACAATGTGACGTAACTTTCACAATGTTAGAGAGGGTGGGTGATGGCCTTTCCAGATGCAAGATTGTGGAACTGTTCCCTAAGATTTACCTCTGCTAGTGGATTTATTCAGGACAGTGGGGATGGAACCTCAGGCTTGCAATTTTCAACATAGTGACTGACCTTTCTCCCAAGCAGCACTGGGTTACTCAGCTGGTTCCACGATAAAAACATGATCGAAACGGATGAAAAATTGGACAGTGATTGCTTACGTTGTGTGCTGAGAATGCATCATAAACGTAAATACAAATGAGTAATTAATTAGTAAAATATCTTACTGATGTAGATGCAGTTGTGTTAAGATTATATTAACACACTAGATAGCTAAAGATCTGCTCTCAATTGTTTTACGGAGACGTTCTCCTACACCTTGGGATTAGTTCACAACAATTCTTATATGCTCATAAATTTTTTTTTCTTTAGAATAAATTTCACTCCTAGCTTAAGTGATCTTACATACAGGAAACTGCTAGCACTAGGGTGAGGCATTGGGACACTTTTGTCTGTGTGTCATTGAAATAGTATCCCTGGTGATATAGTGAAGGCCTTTTCATCGTAAGAAACTCCTTAAATTTAAAGACAAATTTTGTTGAATGACAGATATCCCTTATGACGTCATTATTCAGTGAGATGGTCCCCTGGTCATGTTGTCACTCAAGACCCACCTATCTCGTCAGTGTCTGCATCCCAGTGCATGAAGCACGTGTTGTGTCGCGTTCCCACACTGACACCTTGCCATTGCTGCTTGCCACATACAGACTGCTGTCAGTGCCGTACTCCAGACAGGTCAGACTGACTTCATCCCCACCCGTCTACAACAACAACAGACACATACAGACTGATGTCATCCCCACCCGTCTACAACAACAACAGACACGTACAGACTGACGTCATCTCCACCCGTCTACATCAACAACAGACACGTACAGACTGACGTCATCCCCACCCGTCTACAACAACAACAGACACGTACAGACTGACGTCATCCCCACCCGTCTACATCAGCAACAGACTGACGTCATCCCCACCTGTCTACATCAGCAACAGACTGACGTCATCCCCACCTGTCTACATCAGCAACAGACTGACGTCATCCCCACCTGTCTACATCAGCAACAGACTGACGTCATCCCCACCTGTCTACATCAGCAACAGACTGACGTCATCCCCACCTGTCTACAATAGCAACAGACACATACAGACTGACGTCATCCCCACCCGTCTACAACAACAACAGACACGTACAGACTGACGTCATCCCGCCTGTCTTTAATAGCAACAGACACATACAAACAGGCATCATCCCCACCCGTCTTTAACAACAACGGACACGTACAGTCTGACGTCATCCCCACCCGTCTATAACAACAACGGACACACACAAACAGGCACCATCCCGCCCGTCTATAATAACAGACACATACAGACTGACGTCATCCCCGCCTGTCTATAACAACAACAGACACATACAGACTGACGTCATCCCCACCCGTCTACAACAACAACAGACACGTACAGACTGACGTCATCCCCACCTGTCTACATCAACAACAGACACGTACAGACTGACGTCATCCCCACCCGTCTACAACAACAACAGACACGTACAGACCGATGTCATCCCCACCCGTCTACATCAACAACAGACACGTACAGACTGACGTCATCCCCACCCGTCTACATCAACAACAGACACGTACAGACTGACGTCATCCCCACCCGTCTACAACAACAACAGACACGTACAGACTGACGTCATCCCCACCCGTCTACAACAACAACAGACACGTACAGACTGACGTCATCCCCACCCGTCTACATCAACAACAGACACGTACAGACTGATGTCATCCCCACCCGTCTACAACAACAACAGACACGTACAGACTGACGTCATCCCCACCCGTCTACAACAACAACAGACACGTACAGACTGACTTCATCCCGCCTGCCTTTAATAGCAACAGCCCTAAAAACGTCATCCCCACCTGTCTACATAAAAAGCAACAGACTGACGTCATCCCCACCGTCTACACAGAAAATACAGACTGACGTCATCCCCACCTGTCTACATCAACAACAGACACTACAGACTGACGTCATCCCCACCCGTCTACAACACAACAGACACGTACAGACTGACGTCATCCCCACCTGTCTACATAAAACGCATACAGACTGACGTCATCCCCCCCCTGTCTAAAATCAACAACAGACACGTACAGACTGACTTCATCCCGCCTGCCTTTAATAGCAACAGACACATACAAACAGGCATCATCCCCGCCCGTCTTTAACAACAATGGACACATACAAACTGACGTCATCCCCGCCCGTCTTTAACAACAACGGACACGTACAGTCTGACGTCATCCCCGCCCGTCTTTAACAACAACACCGGACACATACAGACTGACCATCCCCACCGTCTATAACAACAACAGACATGTACAGACTGACGTCATCCCCGCCTGTCTATAACAACAACAGACACATACAGACTGATGTCATCCCCGTTCGTCTATAATAACAGACAGATACAGACTGGCGTCATTCCTGCCCATCTACAACAATACATGTACAGACCGGAAGTGCCGTACAACTAACTCTTAATACTTTGCATACTTCTAGTAATCATGACCAGTCAACAATTGTGACAATACACTTCAGTGTTTTTGCACTTTAGCTGACCCCACGAAATATTAAATTCAAACAACCCAATCGCTGCCATCGACACATACCATGTGATGTTTCTGCAGCAAGTCGTCTGGCACGTCCGCCTGGTGGACATTCAGGGTGACATTAATCTGCGTCTCGTCAAGCAGCCAGAAGAGGAGAGTTCCGTTGTCGCCAACCGAAGCAAATTCATTGGCTGTAGTCGGGTCCCACTTGAGGTCGTGAACTGGTTCAGAGGTTTTCGTAGTGGTCAGGAGGTCGTATGTGTGTGTGCTCCACACCGCAATTGTGCAGTCTCTGTAGTCTCCTGGGTCACCAACAGGGGACAGGGTGAATGACAAGAATCTACGCTTTCTATTGGAATACATAACATGATAAATACACTTCTAATGTAGGATTTCAAATTTGTATTTTTTTAGATTATTAATATAAATATTATTGGCTCTTATCATTTTAAGTGGCAAAAATGTCATAAATAATATAAAGATACATACATAATATATATATTCTTAGTGACTGATCCAACAAGCTTTATTAGACCACAGTTGTATTTTAATTATTTGACTTTTACATGATTATGAATAGCGAGCTTAATGTTCATCGCACAATATATGAAAACAAATCAATAAAATAACCATAAAATTACCATATTCTATGAAACAATAGCACCACATACAACACACTTGAGAAACAAGCTATTAGACTAGACATAACTAACATGATTCACCTATAAAATGAACAATAATTAGAGAGTGCATCTGTGACTTCAGTAGTTGACCAAAGAAATACAGTGTCTCGAATAAAGCTGAGAAAAAATAAACTTTTTGAATAAAGAAAACTGTATCAGTTCGAAAACATGCACAACACTTGCAGCTAAACATTACTTCTCTGACACGTATGAAACAAGTGACCCACCGACAGAGACGAGGAAGCGATCGTCTCGACTGTACGCCATACACACGACATCGAACTCGTGGTGGACGAGCACCTTGGCACAGTACATGTCCTCGAGGCACCACAGGCAGATCTGACTCGACGAAATCCCAAACGACCCACTCGCCGACGCTAACATCTGTAACAGTGGCAGTAACATGTGTAACAACATATGTAACACATACTTGCATTTGTATCAGTAATCATTCATTCCATCCTCCATCAAGTAAAAAGGCAAGTTGTTATATAGCGCAGTGTCCAGGCCTCAGGACTGTTCAAAGTGCTTTACACTTTACTTCCCTGACGGACCTGTTCAATCAAACACTGTCTCAACTTCTCTGGGAAGCATCCAGCCATATGCTACAATTAATGCGCGAAGGCTGCTCGTACACATATCCACCACTGTCTATAGCCAGGTACTCATTTAAACAGAGTAAAAAAAATTGCCAAAGGTTTTAACACTGCAGCACAGGATTCAAACCTGGGTCCTCTTAGTCAAGAGTCTGAAGCTCTAACCCCTGAGCCACTGTACTCATAATCATATACGAATACATAAGTTTCATTTACATGTAATCCACATTGATTACCTACATGAAAGAAGATGATGCACTGAGCCAATCACCACCAAGTTTACAACAACTACATCCTGCATGAAGGGGTGATCACCATGGCAACAAGAGAGTACTTACTGTAGAGTCATGTTGTAGGGCCAGCGTTGACACCTCCTCACTATGACCTGGGCAACACAAACTCTACGTCAGACTGAGAGACAACACAAGACTTCTCACATGAGCTACAGCAGAATGAGGAAACGATTCTGATCACTTATGGAGATATACTCCAAGCAGTCACGTCTGAATTATCTCTCCAAGAGTTAAAGTCCATGATGAGTTATACGTAATTTACCTGACTGGCATAGAAACCAGGAAGGAGGAGAAACCAGGAAGGAGGAGAAACCAGGAAGGATGAGAAACCAGGAAGGAGGAGAAACCAGGAAGGAGGAGAAACCAGGAAGGAGGAGAAACCAGGAAGGAGGAGAAACCAGAAAGGAGGAGAAACCAGAAAGGATGAGAAACCAGGAAGGAGGAGAAACCAGGAAGGAGGAGAAACCAGGAAGGAGGAGAAACCAGGAAGGATGAGAAACCAGAAAGGATGAGAAACCAGAAAGGATGAGAAACCAGGAAGGAGGAGAAACCAGGAAGGAGGAGAAACCAGGAAGGAGGAGAAACCAGAAAGGATGAGAAACCAGGAAGGAGAGAAACCAGGAAGGAGGAGAAACCAGGAAGGAGAGAAACCAGGAAGGAGAGAAACCAGGAAGGAGAGAAACCAGGAAGGAGGAGAAACCAGGAAGGAGGAGAAACCAGGAAGGAGAGAAACCAGGAAGGAGAGAAACCAGAAAGGAGGAGAAACCAGAAAGGATGAGAAACCAGGAAGGAGGAGAAACCAGGAAGGAGGAGAAACCAGAAAGGAGGAGAAACCAGAAAGGATGAGAAACCAGGAAGGAGGAGAAACCAGGAAGGAGCAGAATCCAGGAAGGAGAGAAACCAGGAAGGAGGATCAGTTTATTTTAGAAATACACAGACAGTGAAGCGAGAATAAAATTGCCCAAGTTTCAAAGTGGCTCTAGGCAGAGTGAATCTTTGGTTATCTTGACTGACAAACCGGCATTTTACTGCAGATGCTGCACAAGCAGAATAAAGCACTGTTTACCCATCAGGTGGCGCTGTGTGCCCAACGAGAGATCCTCGACGATCACGATACAGCCGCACGTGTAGATGAACAAACCTGTAACAATATCACTGTATGGTACATCACATGACATATCACATGACACATCACATGATATAGATCATGTTGAATCAGTTTCAACATTACAGAAACAATATCTGTTAACTTATCTGTAGAATATTACCATGGATACTGAAACTGCACGAACATGAAATGAAGAATTACCTGCAAAGCCTGGAAATTATAGTTATGAAACCCTAAAATTACTCAAATACTATGGGTCATACCTGTGTCTGGGTGCCAGACCATGTTGCCTCGACCATTCCCATTGTAGCCAATGACAGACTTGAGTTTGAGACCAGCCTGGTTGGGGGGCGGGGCGTAGCGTCTCTACAAGGGCAACAACAAACATGTCACAGTATCATTGAAAGTGGGCACATTTTAGTGTCTTTAAATACCGAGACAAGCAGCCAGACCTACACCAAACATGACCAACACAAGCAGCCAGACCTACACCAAACATGACCAACACAAGCAGCCAGACCTACACCAAACATGACCAACACAAGCAGTCAGACCTACACCAAACATGACCAACACAAGCAGCCAGACCTACACCAAACATGACCAACACAAGCAGCCAGACCTACACCAAACATGACCAACACAAGCAGCCAGACCTACACCAAACATGACCAACACAAGCAGCCAGACCTACACCAAACATGACCAACACAAGCAGCCAGACCTACACCAAACATGACCAACACAAGCAGCCAGACCTACACCAAACATGACCAACACAAGCAGCCAGACCTACACCAAACATGACCAACACAAGCAGCCAGACCTACACCAAACATGACCAACACAAGCAGCCAGACCTACATTAAACATGACCAACACAAGCAGCCAGACCTACACCAAACATGACCAACACAGCAACACTACCCAATGGTCACACCCCAGTTCACTCAGCTGTATCATTACCTCTCTATTGACAGTGGCGATATTTGTGTAGTGTATACGTAATCTTTGTGTGTAAATAGCAGCATGGCTGAATGCTTTCTGATAAAGTCAAGATTGTGTTCAATTGATCAGGTCTTTAGGTTGTAAAAGTGTAAAATGCAATATTCTCTCCTAATGACTGGGTTAGTTATTTTTTTAACAACCACACCCTCTACCAACAGCCACACCCACTACCAACATAACCACACCCACTACCAACATAACCACACCCACTACAAATATAACCACACCCACTACCAACAGAGCCACATCCACTACCAACATAACCACACCCACTACCAACATAACCACACCCACTACCAACATAACCACACCCTCTACCAACAGCCACACCCACTACTAACAGAGCCACACCCACTACCAACAGAGCCACACCCACTACCAACATAACCACACCCGCTACCAACAGAGCCACATCCACTACCAACATAACCACACCCACTACCAATATAACCACACCCACTACCAACAGAGCCACACCCACTACCAACATAGCCACACCCACTACCAACATAGCCACACCCACTACCAACTTAACCACAACCATTACCAACAGAGCCACACCCACTACCAACATAGCCACATGCGCTACCAACATAGGCACACCCACTACCAATATAACCACACCCACTACAAACAGAGCCACGCCCACTACCAACAGAGCCACGCCCACTACCAACATAGCCACACCCATTACTAACAGAGAAACACCCACTACCAACATAACCACACCCACTACCAACACAGCCACACCCACTATCAACACAGCCACACGCACTACCAACATAGCCACACCCACTATCAACATAGCCACACCCACCACCACCACACCAATCATGTGCCAGTGACTCACCTGAGCGAGGGCGTGATTCTTCACCTTCTGTTCAAAGTGTTTGTGAGCAGTGGGCCGGGGAGGGTTCAGTGTCTTGCACCTGGGGGGAGATGTGGCTGTCACGTGGTGCTTTTTACCCAGCTCTTTACCCACAATGCCCCTGTGTTCTTCCTGTACCTTCACAACGTCAGCACCCTAGGGAAAAAAGGGTCGTTTAATTGATGTCATTATACCGTGAACTTTGTAATAAGAATCAAGAAAATTCATGTCCCTTTAAGATATATTACTGCTCTTAACTATACTACTCTGACGTCCAAAATGTGAATTAGTTTTATTGGTGTATTTATTGTATTTAATAATTACGTAGTTTGCTATAATATACACTCATATACACACACATGCACAAATTGCACATACACATATCATGAATGTGTATATTTTAAGAGAAACTACTACAGCCAAAACTAAAACTGTCTTAACTTACAGTTGCAACAGCTTCAGTCAATATTGCGTCTTCATCACACTGATTATGTACATAGTCTGTTTCATCTTGCGACTCCGACTCTTGCGAATTCACCTCATTACCCAAGATGCCTATAGACAAAACCGCATGACAGAAGTTTACCATGGCGGGGGAAAGACAAGACAATTACACAGAAGCAACATAACACCACATATAAATGTAATTAAATAAGGTCAATATAAATACACTTATACACAACAACATTTAAACAGAACTGACAAAAACAAATGAACTACAAAGATCCAATACTCATCCAGCATATACAAATAAATTATATAAATACATATCAACACTATACACACATATACAGTACCATTACATTGTCATATTATCTAGTTTGAGCATCCCCCTGGATTTGTCTAACACACACACTTCCATTCCTTTGGATTTCACTAACACACCCACTTCCATCCCCCTGGATTTCACTAACACACCCACCTCCATCCCTCTGGATTTCACTAACACACCCACTTCCATTCCTCTGGATTTCACTAACACGCCCACTTCCAACCCTCCGGATGTCACTAACACACCCACCTCCATCCCCCTGAATGTCACTAACACACCCACTTCCATCCCCCTGGATTTAACTAACATACCCACTTCCATCCCCTGGATTCCTCTAACACACCAACTTCCATCCCCCTGGATTTCACTAACACACCCACTTCCATTCCTCTGGATTTCACTAACACGCCCACTTCCAACCCTCTGGATGTCACTAACACACCCACCTCCATCCCCTGAATTTCACTAACACACCCACTTCCATCCCCTGGATTTCACTAACACACCCACTTCCATCTCCCTGGATTTCTCTAACACACCCACTTCCATTCCTCTGGATGTCACTAACACACCCACTTCCATCCCCTGGATTTCACTAACACACCCACTTCCATCCCCCTGGATTTCACTAACACACCCACTTCCATCCCTCTGGATGTCACTAACACACCCACTTCCATCCCCCTGGACATCACCAACACACCCACTTCTATCCCTCCGGACGTCACCAACACACCCACCTCCATCCCCCTGAATGTCACTAACACACCCACTTCCATCCCCCTGGATTTCACTAACACACCCACTTCCATCCCCCTGGATTTCACTAACACACCCACCTCCATAACCCTGGATGTCACTAACACACCCACCTCCACCCCCCTGGATGTCACTAACATACCCACCTCCATCCCTCTGGATGTCACTAACACACCCACCTCCATAACCCTGGATGTCACTAACACACCCACCTCCACCCCCCTGGATGCCATTAACACACCCACCTCCATCCCCCTGAATGTCACTAACACCCCCACTTCCATCCCCCTGGATGTCACTAACACACCCACCTCCATAACCCTGGATGTCACTAACACACCCACCTCCATACCCCTGGATGTCACTAACACACCCACCTCCATCCCTCTGGATGTCACTAACACACCCACCTCCATCCCTCTGGATGTCACTAACACACCCACCTCCATCCCTCTGGATGTCACTAACACACCCACCTCCATCCCTCTGGATGTCACTAACACACCCACCTCCATCCCCTGGATGTCACTAACACACCCACCTCCATCCCTCTGGATGTCACTAACACACCCACCTCCATCCCTTTGGATGTCACTAACACACCCACTTCCATCCCTCTGGACGTCACTAACACACCCACCTCCATCCTCCTGAATGTCACTAACACACCCACTTCCATCCCTCTGGATGTCACTAACGCACACCCACCTCCATCCCCCTGAATGTCACTGACACACCCACCTCCATCCCCCTGGATGTCACTGACACACCCAACTCCATCACCCTGGATGTCAGTAACACACCCACATCCACCCCCTTGGATGTCACTAACACACCCACCTCCATTCCCTCTGGATGTCACTAACACACCCACCTCCATCCCTCTGGATGTCACTAACACACCCACCTCCATCCCTCTGGATGTCACTAACACACCCACCTCCATCCCTCTGGATGTCACTAACACACCCACCTCCATCCCTCTGGATGTCACTAACACACCCACCTCCATCCCTCTGGATGTCACTAACACACCCACCTCCATCCCTTTGGATGTCACTAACACACCCACTTCCATCCCTCTGGACGTCACTAACACACCCACCTCCATCCTCCTGAATGTCACTAACACACCCACTTCCATCCCTCTGGATGTCACTAACGCAAACCCACCTCCATCCCCCTGAATGTCACTGACACACCCACCTCCATCCCCCTGGATGTCACTGACACACCCAACTCCATCACCCTGGATGTCAGTAACACACCCACATCCACCCCCTTGGATGTCACTAACACACCCACCTCCATTCCCCTGGATGTCACTAACACACCCACCTCCATCCCTCTGGATGTCACTAATGTCCCCCACCAGACAGTCGGGGTCGAAGTGGGAGGTGGGCTGGGGAGCCATGCCCCGGGGGTTCTCTGAGAATGACTTCCTCTCCGTGTATGGGACGGCGCTCTTGTAGGGCAGATACTCCTCATCTGAAGTGACAACATGCCGTGTGTCAGAATAATAGGCACTAACAAAAATGCTTAAGTTAATTTAGAACAAGTCGAGAGGCTGATATAATAATAAAATAAAAAAGACAAAATAATTCATAATGCGTCGTCACAGGAATGTGTAATTGGTAGATTTTAAACCATCGAGTAATAAATTAATTTGTTTGATTAAGCGGTTACGTACCTTCTCCCGTGTAATAATTTGTAACCTTCTGTCTTCCTCTGAAAACAAAACATAATTATTATTAATTCTGCAAGTACTGGGGAGCATAGCCAAGAAATCTTTGGTTATGAGATTAAACCCAGCTTAAGCCAAATACACTGAGACAAACATGGCTGAACTGAGTCGTTTCATAAAAGTAGATTGAGTATATTGTTGATATATTTATACAATATATTAAGAGACTCGAAGCTGTTGTTTTCAATGTGTCTAGTACTAACTCAAGGCTGTTGTTTTCAATGTGTCTAGTACTAACTCAAGGCTGTTGTTTTCAATGTGTCTAGTACTAACTCAAGGCTGTTGTTTGCTGTGTCTATTACTTACTCGAGGCTGTTGTTTGCGGTGTGTCAGCTACTTACTCAAGGCTGTTTTTTTTGCAGTGTGTCAGCTACTTACTCAAGGCTGTTGTTTGTGGTGTGTCAGCTACTTACTCAAGGCTGTTGTTTGCAGTGTGTCAGCTACTTACTCAAGGCTGTTGTTTGCAGTGTGTCAGCTACTTACTCAAGGCTGTTGTTTGCAGTGTGTCAGCTACTTACTCAAGGCTGTTGTTTGCAGTGTGTCAGCTACTTACTCAAGGCTGTTGTTTGCAGTGTCAGCTACTTACTCAAGGCTGTTGTTTGCAGTGTGTCAGCTACTTACTCAAGGCTGTTGTTTGCAGTGTGTCAGCTACTTACTCAAGGCTGTTGTTTGCGGTGTGTCAGCTACTTACTCAAGGCTGTTGTTTGCAGTGTGTCAGCTACTTACTCAAGGCTGTTGTTTGCAGTGTTTCAGCAACTTACTCAAGGCTGTTGTTTGCGGTGTGTCAGCTACTTACTCAAGGCTGTTGTTTGTGGTATGTCAGCTACTTACTCAAGGCTGTTGTTTGCGGTGTGTCAGTTACTTACTCAAGGCTGTTGTTTGCGGTGTGTCAGTTACTTACTCAAGGCTGTTGTTTGCGGTGTGTCAGCTACTTACTCAAGGCTGTTGTTTGCAGTATGTCTGCTACTTACTCAAGGCTGTTGTTTGCAGTGTGTCAGCTACTTACTCAAGGCTGTTGTTTGCTGTGTGTCTGCTACTTACTCAAGGCTGTTGTTTGCGGTGTGTCTGCTACTCATGGGACTAGCGAGGAAATCCCAGAGGAAGATAGCTTCGCCTGAACTGATCACGCTCAGACCATCAGGACTGAACATCACCGAACTGATGTTTTCGGAGTGACCGATGAACACCTGACAACAGAGGGCAGCACGTGTGTATGTAAACAAATTGACAATTTCCACAGAGGGGTGCTAACATATGGCTTACAGTAACAATAAAGGGCAAAAGGCATATTCTATATTCCAAACAAACTGCAAATTTCTTTATCGTACATTACATGCATATTTTTACAGGTAACAAATTAACAGAGGAGGAGTTCGTTAAGTAGTTCAATACTGATCCAGTTAAATATTACAGTAACTATTTCTAGCACTAAAGTGAACTATTGTAAAATAGCAATCACACATTTCATTACCTTGACCAAGTATTCACTGTGCTAATGAAAGAGACTAAAATCAACCCACAGTACACACCTGCGTTTACGTGAAACAGCAGATTGCAAAAACAAAGAACACTAACTGTGGTTCACAGATACTTAACAAACTTCACTGTCTAGCGCAGGACATTGTACCTGGAAGTTGAGGTCAAGCCTCATGCCGTAGTCCCAGATCTTGACCACTCTGTCGCCAGCCGTGGCAAGGTGGCAGCCGTCCGGTGACACGTCCAGGGCCGTGCAGCCGTTACGGTGGATGTTGTTAACCTGTCACAGCACTTTATTTATGAATCATGTAAATGTAAGTGCTGATTAGTATTATTGTTTTAATGTGTCTTTCAACTGTATCTGGATCACTAATCATATCTTATTACTGGCGTTTTATCGTATAACTGAAGAAATATTTCCCTGTAGTTTTTAAATTAAAACGGACAATGAAATATGTTGAATCTTTGATAATACACAATGTACGTCACCAATGCCATCTATGGGGTGTCATAAGAAAAATAATTAATTCGTGAAGAAGCCCGGATTTCTGCCTCTGGTGTCACTTAATGGCGTTTATCTATCCGGAGAAAATAAGTAATTTTGAACTTTTGCAGTAGCACATTATTCACGCATGTATACCATTATTCCCAAGTCCCGACAGCAGTCACCATGTGCTTGTTAACTGGGTATCTCGTCTGGATTTATGTATCATGAACAATCGTGGACACATTGAGCACGTTCTGTGAATACAAGCATTTGTATTTTAATTTGACCCCAGACTTACAGGACACCCTGTAGATGATGTTGTTCCACCTACCTCTGAGACAAGCGAACCGTTTCTGGCGTGGAACTTCAACAGTTTGTTGCTGCTGGTTGTCACCAGAAGTGTCTTTGTGTCGTAGTGCGCATACTTGATCTGAGTGGCCGTGTCGATGCCTCCACCGTCACCGCACCCTCGCACCGACGTGATGTCAATACGCAACACCTAGGGTGCCACAATATGTCTGATCAGTCATGTGACCCTGCAGTAGTCATGTGACACTGCAGTAGTCATGTGACACTGCAGTAGTCATGTGACACAGCGGCCATTATTATTTACACTCAATAGTGTGAAAGAAGACAGCAAGATAATTCAATAATTTTTTGTAAAGACAAAACATTGATTGTTTTATCTTTTTGAAAGGTTCCAAATTAAACTAATGTCTCAAACAGAGCTTTTAAGGGGAGATATGTTCAAATAAAACGAGTATATAAATGAGAAAAACAAATCAAAAATACATTAAAAATCAATCAATAAAAGAGTAGCTCATTTACAAATATAAATACCATCAAGTCAGTAAACAAACCAAACAAACTGGTGATTTGGATACACTTCTGAAAATTATGAAATAATAATAGTAAAAATAAAGCAGTTTTACGTGACGATGAAAGTCGCACGTTACCTCATCGAGAGTTCGGCCGTCAACAACAGTGACAGTGAATTCAGTCGGACCAACAAACGCGACACACTTGCCATCAGGACTGACAGCCAAGGCATTAGGACCATGACTCTCGCCACGCACGATTGTGTTGCCTAGCAACCGCAGCAGCTGGAACCTTGCATTTGATGCATCGTAGAGAGCAATGGATCCAAGAGATCCAGCACTGTAGAGGTAGCGGCCGTCAACAGAGAACGCCACGCCTATCACCTTACCTCGGTGCTGTCTGCAACACGCGGCTTTATTATAATAGTACTTACACAATCTAAACAATTACTATTTTTTCATATATATATATATATATATATATATATATAAATATGTACATATACCAATATTTAAATATATGTATATATATATACACATATATACTTATATATATACATATATAATATAATTATTTACATATTATATACACACACTGATATATATATATATATATATATATATATATATATATATATATATATATATATATATATATATTTAAATGCACACATCCACAATGAACTTTTTGAAACAATTCATATTTTATTTGCTATCAATACAAGTTAACTCGCTTACATAAAATGTGTTATTTAGTTTTGGTGATATCATGGGCATGTTACACAATTATTTTACCACATTCGACAAAAAAATTACAAAATGGTTTTGTCCTATACGTTTTGGCATAAGACTAATTACACTTTTCAAAAATCACTTGATCTCACACGTGGTATGAATATTATTGGTGCTTTATAGGTTCAAATGTGACATTTGTACATCATTTCTAGGATACTTTATTACATTCTATGTGTCACAGAGCCAACATTTATTTTCTATGATTTCTTAGTTTGCCTAATAACTCTTACAGTCATAATATATTTGTTTTTTTTAACATCTACAATATGTTGGATTTGTACTAGCAATTATATAAATACATTTTCTTGATCTAATTCTGACTTCGCCCAAAAGAAGACTCCACTTGGTGTGTTATCAAATAAAAACATTATCGTAAAAATAAAAACATTATCATAGCAATGTGGGTGGTCCTGCACAAGGGGCAGTCACCTACTTGTGTTCCGCCAGCAGGGTTGTTCCTCCAACGTTGAAGATGCGGACGGCTCCAGACTCAAACCCACAGGCAAAGACCTGGTCAGTGGGGTGGTAGGTGATGGTGGTGGGGCACTCTTTGGGGGCCGTGAAGTCATACAACTGAACCACAACAGAACACATCACTCACACGTGTTTGTTGCCCACTAGACCGTGTCTGTAGATATGTAGGTATGGCAGGTCTCAGGTTGTTTACTCCAAACAGCCCAAACTTGGGCTAACGCAGGAGTTTGTAGTGCTTCTTGTGCGCATGCGTTTGGTTGTATGTATGTATGTATGTATGTTGTTTGTTATAACTTGTTTGTTTGTTTTACAGGCAATTTAGGTGATTGGGTGTTGGGAAGGGGAGGTTCATTATTGCTGCTTGAAAAGCTATGGGATTTTCTATTGCAGTAATGTGTGGTGGGATCATGTTCCAGATGCGAATTGCACGGGGGTAAAAGGAGAGGTAGGCAATGACTTGGTACATTGTTTTTATACAGATATCCAGAGGTACAAAATGCCTGTCCCCCACAAAGTTTACCCACTTATAGTCAATAGCTGCAACATTTCAGTAACCAAGTGGACTATCCATGTATTTTAACTTAACATTTCCCCCACTTCCATAAGGTGTGAATCCACCTGTAAGTGCACACATATAAGCCCACAAATGTTGTACAGATAATTTCACAATTTGTCTCCATCATTTACACAACACATACACAATTTTGTGAAGATAAAAACAATTAATCTTCGATAATGAAACCAATTAAAACGAAAGTAGCATGAAGTGTGCGTTAGAAAATAGCAAGTCGGTCATCAGCACTGGTGGAAGATGACACACCTGCAAAAATGACGTCAGGTTACCTGCAAAACCAGGTGGGAGTTTAGTGACAACTACAGGTGAGGTGTATACCTGCTGCATGGTGTCGACGTCCCACACGCGGATCGTGTGGTCCTCAGCGACAGTGGCGAGGTGGCGTCGGATCGGGTCGATCGACATGGCAAGTATATGCGCCGTGTGAGACCTCATCACTGTTGTGTAACCCCGACTCGACACATCCAAGATGCCGATGTTGCCCTGGGGGTCATACACACACTGGGATGCAGCTGCTGAATGCAGTGATGATGAAAGGCCAGAGACTGACAGTCTCAAACTTTCATTTGTGTCAAATTGTTATAAACTTTTACTTACGAAGTTGTCTGTAATTTTTTATTTTGGCACTTTAATGACTTTATATTAGATGCTATCATTGGTATTGCATTTGCATGTTTTACACTGTTTTGACCTTTTTTGCAGGGTTCACCATGAATCTTTAGAATACATACAAGTCTAATAATTGTACATACTTGCTTTTTTTGTCATCCACTTCAAGATCTCTACGAGTTGCAATTGGTCAGCCTCTTCATATTACGTTTATATGTATCCTAAGATATAATTTCTTAAACAAAAAACAGTCATCTACATTTTGAATACTGTAAAATGGCAACTTTTGCTCATAGTAACTCATCAGCCACCAATACCATTCAATCAGTGCAACTCACCACAGAGGTGCCGGCAAGAATCCTCATTCCATCTGAAGAGATGTCAACAGCTGAGACTGGGCCCTCATGTTCTGTCAACACAACACCAACTAGTACACCTTGATAGTTGATACATGTATAACGGCAAACAAAAACTAAGGCACGTCATTCAAGCCCATCTCATCCTGCACTTGACAGACAGGAAACAACAACTGCTGAGTGAATGATATCATGATGCCAACTGTTACTACAACCAATGATTTAAGTGACTGATACTACAACCAATTATTTAAGTGACTGATGCTACAACCAATGATTTAAGTGACTGATGCTACAACCAATGATTTAAGTGACTGATGTTACAACCAATGATTTAAGTGACTGATGCTACAATCAATGATTTAAGTGACTGATACTACAACCAATTATTTAAGTGACTGATGCTACAACCAATGATTTAAGTGACTGATGTTACAACCAATGATTTAAGTGACTGATACTACAACCAATGATTTAAGTGACTGATGCTACAACCAATTATTTAAGTGACTGATGCTACAACCAATGATTTAAGTGACTGATGCTACAACCAATGACTTAAGTGACTGATGCTACAACCAATGATTTAAGTGACTGATACTACAACCAATGATTTAAGTGACTGATCCTACAACCAATTATTTAAGTGACTGATGCTACAACCAATGATTTAAGTGACTGATACTACAACCAATTATTTAAGTGACTGATGCTACAACCAATGATTTAAGTGACTGATCCTACAACCAATGATTTAAGTGACTGATCCTACAACCAATGATTTAAGTGACTGATACTACAACCAATGATTTAAGTGACTGATCCTACAACCAATTATTTAAGTGACTGATGCTACAACCAATGATTTAAGTGACTGATGCTACAACCAATTATTTAAGTGACTGATGCTACAACCAATGATTTAAGTGACTGATGCTACAACCAATGATTTAAGTGACTGATGCTACAACCAATGATTTAAGTGACTGATGCTACAACCAATGATTTAAGTGACTGATCCTACAACCAATGATTTAAGTGACTGATACTACAACCAATGATTTAAGTGACTGATGCTACAACCAATGATTTAAGTGACTGATGCTACAACCAATGACTTAAGTGACTGATGCTAAACCAATGATTTAAGTGACTGATACTACAACCAATGATTTAAGTGACTGATACTACAACCAATGATTTAAGTGACTGATGCTACAACCAATTATTTAAGTGACTGATGCTACAACCAATGATTTAAGTGACTGATGCTACAACCAATGATTTAAGTGACTGATGCTACAACCAATGATTTAAGTGACTGATACTACAACCAATGATTTAAGTGACTGATGCTACAACCAATGATTTAAGTGACTGATGCTACAATCAATGATTTAAGTGACTGATGCTACAATCAATGATTTAAGTGACTGATACTACAACCAATGACTTAAGTGACTGATACTACAACCAATGACTTAAGTGACTGATGCTACAACCAATGATTTAAGTGACTGATCCTACAACCAATGATTTAAGTGACTGATACTACAACCAATGATTTAAGTGACTGATGCTACAACCAATGATTTAAGTGACTGATGCTACAACCAATGACTTAAGTGACTGATGCTACAACCAATGATTTAAGTGACTGATACTACAACCAATGATTTAAGTGACTGATACTACAACCAATGATTTAAGTGACTGATACTACAACCAATGAGTTAAGTGACTGATACTACAACCAATGATTTAAGTGACTGATGCTACAACCAATTATTTAAGTGACTGATACTACAACCAATGATTTAAGTGACTGATACTACAACCAATTATTTAAGTGACTGATGCTACAACCAATATTTAAGTGACTGATGCTACAACCAATGATTTAAGTGACTGATGCTACAACCAATGATTTAAGTGACTGATGCTACAACCAATGATTTAAGTGACTGATACTACAACCAATGATTTAAGTGACTGATGCTACAACCAATGATTTAAGTGACTGATGCTACAACCAATGATTTAAGTAACTGATGCTACAACCAATGATTTAAGTGACTGATGCTACAACCAATGATTTAAGTGACTGA
Organism: Ridgeia piscesae; assembly: GCA_025642075.2. Classification (NCBI taxonomy): domain Eukaryota; kingdom Metazoa; phylum Annelida; class Polychaeta; order Sabellida; family Siboglinidae; genus Ridgeia; species Ridgeia piscesae. The sequence continues at coordinate 160,132 of JAODUO010000453.1, forward strand.
TACTACAACCAATGATTTAAGTGACTGATGCTACAACCAATGATTTAAGTGACTGATGCTACAACCAATGATTTAAGTGACTGATGCTACAACCAATGATTTAAGTGACTGATGCTACAACCAATGATTTAAGTGACTGATACTACAACCAATGATTTAAGTGACTGATACTACAACCAATGATTTAAGTGACTGATACTACAACCAATGATTTAAGTGACTGATGCTACAACCAATGATTTAAGTGACTGATACTACAACCAATGACTTAAGTGACTGATACTACAACCAATGATTTAAGTGACTGATGCTACAACCAATGATTTAAGTGACTGATCCTACAACCAATGATTTAAGTGACTGATACTACAACCAATGATTTAAGTGACTGATGCTACAACCAATGATTTAAGTGACTGATGCTACAACCAATGACTTTTAAATGACTGATGCTAAACCAATGATTTAAGTGACTGATACTACAACCAATGATTTAAGTGACTGATACTACAACCAATGATTTAAGTGACTGATGCTACAACCAATTATTTAAGTGACTGATGCTACAACCAATGATTTAAGTGACTGATGCTACAACCAATGATTTAAGTGACTGATGCTACAACCAATGATTTAAGTGACTGATACTACAACCAATGATTTAAGTGACTGATGCTACAACCAATGATTTAAGTGACTGATGCTACAATCAATGATTTAAGTGACTGATGCTACAATCAATGATTTAAGTGACTGATACTACAACCAATGACTTAAGTGACTGATACTACAACCAATGATTTAAGTGACTGATGCTACAATCAATGATTTAAGTGACTGATGCTACAACCAATGATTTAAGTGACTGATACTACAATCAATGATTTAAGTGACTGATGCTACAACCAATGATTTAAGTGACTGATGCTACAATCAATGATTTAAGTGACTGATGCTACAACCAATGATTTAAGTGACTGATACTACAATCAATGATTTAAGTGACTGATGCTACAACCAATGATTTAAGTGACTGATACTACAACCAATGATTTAAGTGACTGATGCTACAATCAATTATTTAAGTGACTGATGCTACAACCAATGATTTAAGTGACTGATGCTACAACCAATGATTTAAGTGACTGATACTACAACCAATGATTTAAGTGACTGATGCTACAATCAATGATTTAAGTGACTGATGCTACAACCAATGATTTAAGTAACTGATGTTACAATCAATGATTTAAGTGACTGATGCTACAATCAATGATTTAAGTGACTGATGCTACAACCAATGATTTAAGTGACTGATGCTACAATCAATTATTTAAGTGACTGATGCTACAGCCAATGATTTAAGTAACTGATACTACAACTAATGATTTAAGTGACTGATGCTACAACCAATGACTTAATTGACTGATGCTACAACCAATGATTTAAGTGACTGATACTACAAGTAATGATTTAAGTGACTGATACTACAACCAACGATTTAAGTGACTGATACTACAACCAATGAGTTAAGTGACTGATACTACAACCAATGAGTTAAGTGACTGATACTACAACCAATGATTTAAGTGACTGATGCTACAACCAATTATTTAAGTGACTGATACTACAACCAATGAGTTAAGTGACTGATACTACAACCAATTATTTAAGTGACTGATGCTACAACCAATTATTTAAGTGACTGATGCTACAATCAATGATTTAAATGACTGATGCTACAACCAATTATTTAAGTGACTGATACTACAACCAATCATTTAAGTGACTGATGCTACAACCAATGATTTAAGTAACTGATACTACAACCAATGATTTAAGTGACTGATGCTACAACCAATGATTTAAGTAACTGATACTACAACCAATGATTTAAGTGACTGATGCTACAACCAATGATTTAAGTGACTGATACTACAACCAATGATTTAAGTGACTGATGCTACATCCAATGATTTAAGTGACTGATGCTACAACCAATGATTTAAGTGACTGATGCTACAACCTATGATTTAAGTGACTGATACTACAACCAATGAGTTAAGTGACTGATGCTACAACCAATGATTTAAGTGACTGATACTACAACCAATTATTTAAGTGACTGATACTACAACCAATGATTTAAGTGACTGATACTACAACCAATGAGTTAAGTGACTGATACTACAACCAATGATTTAAGTGACTGATACACCTGTACAACCAATGATTTAAGTATCCCTTCCTACGAGCACCAGCTGAAATGTTAACTAGTGTCAGTCATGGTTAGAATAATTATTATCTGGTGCCATAAAAGTACTGTGCTATGTAAATAAAGTAATTTAAACAATCTTTGTAACAGTCATCATAATCTTACAAGCATTTTTCTGTAGATGCATTAATACATTTACGAAGGTTTTCTGGAATATTTTCAAATGGTCTCTTACAAAACTGCGCAAGAAAATAACAGTTCCCTCGTGTTTACCTGCCTCCAGGTAGACGTGCTTGAAGTCAAGAGGCCACAGTCGCAGGAAGCCGTCCTCTGAACCAGTCACACAGAATGCCTCGTTGACACACATACAGTTGATGGCAATGCCCCCACCTGCAGTGACACAGAAGGAAGTAAAATAGAGGGTATGACGACACAGGGTGTAAGACAACTGCCCAGTGGACAGTTGCCCAGTGGACAGTTGCCCAGTGATCAAATGAAAAAGTGAATACTTGCTCAGTGACAACAACATTTCCACAAATTTAATATTAACCCTAACCTTGACCTTAAAAACAACCCTAATTTTAACCGTATTCCAAACCCTCACATTACCCCTAACCCAAATTTAGTTATTACATTTCATGATTTTATTACAATTATGGAATTATTTTGTCACTGGGCAACTGCTCACATTTTCGTTTGACCACATGGCAACCATCCACTGGGCAACTGTCTGTACCCCAAAGACACATGTCTAGTGCCTATTTAAAACACCTCAAAACCATGGAATGCGAACATTGGGTATGTTTGCAACCAGAGCCAGTACACAATGTCACCATTGTTGCACATACACACAGAAATCTTAACAACATTTTGTATGCAATATACACTAACCAAACCCACAGAACTGTGCCTAATGGGCTCTAACACAATCATTAAACCATGCTACTGAAAGCTGTTTCAAACACAACATGAGTACATGGGTGTGTAACTGCTGTAGGTCGTGTACAGTTAATAACTATTGCTCGCTGGCTAATGATATCAACAATGTTGGGTGTCACTGAAGTGCTTCAATGATCCATGCTTTTATCGTTGCAAAATTTGTCATTAAAACCAACTTTTTAAGAACGATTTGCCCTGACATAACTAAATATGTATTAGAAACATACATAAGGATAGCTATCACATAAAGTTTCTTTAGTAGACATTTATGAAGACGATAATATTGATATTACAGAGTAAACTACGTGAGGCAGTCAGTAAACAAAGTATGGAGAGAAGACACTGTTGTGGTCACCTGAGTTGAAGGTCTGCTTCTCCTTCTTGCTGGACGCATTGACCGGCAGTAGCCGCCTCACGTGCTGGATGGTCACCTTGCGGTAGTCAATCTCAAAGATGTGTCCAGTGCGACTGCAGGCATAGCTGGACAGACACACAACAACACGTCTAACAAGATCTTACAATCAACTCTAGATGGCAGGTGGAAAAGGAAGCCATTTGGCTTATCGAGAGTCCAACCTATCTATCTAAGTGTACCCCGCCCTTTTGAGGTGTATGTCGATTTTATTTTTAAACATATTAATACTACTAGCATCTACACAATCAGCTAATAATGTGTTCCATTCATTTACTGTTCTTTGTGAAAATGATAACTTTCTAATATCTAGTATACATTGCTCCTTTGCTAGAGCAACTTTATATCCTCTAGTCCTTCTATCTTCTATAACTGAAACAAAAATTCTATCAATATTTTCATAACCATTCAATATTGTAAACACTTCTGTCTGATTTCCTCTCAATCTCCAGGTCTCTAGTGTTGTTAAACCACATTTAAATGTAAATGCAAGAATACTTTATTTAAGAAATATTTGGTTGTGGACCATCTCTCTTAACTATAAATATGTAGATGTGTCATACTTTAACTTTGAATATGAATTTGTAACCATTATTTAAATATATGTGTCAGGGGTAAATTGACACAAAAGTCATTGACTTCAAATTTACCCGTTTCAAACGCTAGATTGTAGTATTGTAGTTAAATTTGCCTGTTTGTATTTGCGTTTTAGTGTTGTTTCTGAGTACAATGTTCTGAATAAACTTTCATACAACAACATCATACAACATCCTCAGGTCAGTGCTGTCTTCTACCACAAGTGTCTGTGGAGGAGTCCAGCATCTCAATGAATGTTTGTCATCTTTATGAATATACATGGTTACTACTTCTCTCGCCCTAGTTTCCTTCCATACCACCCCATGGCTATGTAACCCCCCCTCTCATTCCATTCCAAACACACCCCAGGGAGTAGGCCAGAAATACAACTATAAAACTGACAAAATTGAGGGGAAAAAATTCATAACAAAAACATGTGAATTCAACAAGCTGGTCTGCAAATAAACTGTCACCTTTGGTGATTTTCACATAATTTTATTAATTGTTAGCTTTCATTATTGTTTAAAAATCACACCAATGGTATGTGTGCATCAGGGTCCCAGTATGCCCAAGAATTCTAGTGTCCCTTACTCCACTCCTGTCTATGACTGTGCACCCCTCCACACTCACACGACCCTGTCAAGGGGATCTCTCGTTGCCTCGTAGCCGGCCTCGAAGCAGCAGTCAGTGAACTCCATGCTGTGGTACTCCAACAGGTTGACCGGTGCTGACCGCAGCGTCCCGTCCTTGACCCGCCACAGGCGCACATTGTCACGCCCACATGACACCATTCTACAAGGTCAGAGGTCATGCATGTCACATGATGCCATTTTACAAGCTCGGTCACGCATGACATCATTATGCCATTCCACAAGGTCAGAGGTCATACATGTCACATGACACCGTTAGCATTGCTGCCAGTAGCTGCCATTTCAACTCATGCATAACTGTTGTGTAGTAATGGGTGCCACCTTCTGGTAGAGATATATTGGTAGATGTGCTCAGTCTGTCCTTGTTATGTGTTGTGTATCTTAGAAATGTAAGCATGTGGTGTGTGGGCAATTTGTAAGTTCATCTGCCACTGATAGCTTTTGCTTCTTGTGCCTGATGAGATATTAAAGGGATTCTTTGTAAAATTATCGAGATATACTTTATTGATTCTATCAAAACATGATAATGTTCCATAAGTACTTTCTCTGCAACTTTTGTCTTACAAATCAACGTATAACTTGGGTGTTATCTGCACAACAAGCCTGTGTTTATTTGAATCATTTGTGTTTATTTGAATCACGTTGAGCTTACTGCCATGTGGGTGATTAATTATGCAGCTTGATTATGATGAATATTTATGCATGTGTTGTGAACCAAGCAGTGACCATTGACTTTAAACACAGTGAACTTGTCAGATAAAACCGAAGTCTGGCAAACTGAACCGAATATTTATGACCAGAGTTTTTATTTCAAAGTTGGCAGGGTTTATAAGTGATTAATAAAACACATTCGTAATGAAATGAAGGCATAAAATTACATGAAATAACTATCTTAACAGGATAAACTAAAAATTGCATACATTAGAAAGAGGTTAAAATTCTCAAAGAATCCCTTTAACAGAAGCTCACCAAGCTCTTGCACCCATGCACTGCGTGTCTTTTGGGGATAATACAGTAAATGTTCAACAGTAGGGTCATAGATTGTTTAATGGAGTCCTAGTTGAATGTTTACATTAAAAATCCATTATCATTTTGATTACTTTTGCTCCTCGCGTTTGAGACTAATTTCATGAAAAAGCAAACCTATGAAGTATCCGCTGTGACATGCTAATTCGTTTATGCGTATATGTGCCTTCGTTTTTATGAAATAAACAGAAAACTCAGAAAAAATAAAAAGCTTCGATAGCGAATTGTTGAACCACACATCTGAGTTATCGTGACATCCAGAAAAGACTGTAGCTTGAAAATTTTGCGTGATCGATCGATGTATGGCTGGATGGCTGATCTCGGATTCTGCACGTGACCGCCCAGTTTAAACAAATGGCGCCAGCTGTTGCCAACACGATCAGTTTTCGTCTGCTACCCGGTGTAACGCTGATTGGTTTTTTATATGATAACGCAAAATTAATGGTTCTTTTATTAAGCAAACTGCGCTTATTACTTGACCTATTTATATAGGACGTGACTGGACATGAAAGAAAAGGATTGGCGATGGGCAAAATAAAATGATTGGGAAGCTTTAAATTACATAAACTGCAGCTGCATTGCAAAAATAAAGAAAGACAAAGCACGACTACTGTATCACTGACCTGGTGTCATCAAATGCTGCTATTCTCATGCGGACAATGTCAACGTCGGTATGAGCCTTCGCCATCACTGACACTTGACCACGTGTGCTGGCCCGGTCAGTGTTCCAGATGACCACCATCTGGACATGTGGAAGTATTGTATGCCCATGACTAGAACACTCTGTCACATGTGTTAGACTACAACTATCTTATGCAGGGCAGCATTTTTCTATTTAGGCGTGTGTTATGCCACACATCCCATGACAGAATTAATGGACAGGTGATCTAATACTGTAGGTTTGACTAGTGCTGTACTGGCAAACCTTAGGGATTTTAGGGAAATAGGGAAAGGAGAAGGAGAGTATGTAATAAACAAATGGTAAAAATAACATAAAATGCTGCTTGGATTATCTCTACATAAGCTGCTTGGATTATCTCTACATAAGCTGCTTGGATTATCTCTACATAAGCTGCTTGGATTATTTCTAAGTAAGTACAACAGATACAAACTGCATCAGAAGGCTAACAATGTGAACACATTAAAAAGAAAATTAACAAATATAAAATACAACACGGTGTACACGGACACAACGATGTCTGACTCTCGATAAGGTAAAGGCTTTCTTGTCTTGTTTTTTTGCTGTGGATGACAATCTTATCAAGTTTGGTTAAATATACATATAAGTGTTAAAAGTTGTTACTCACATTCTTGCCATGTCCGTCCTTGCCCACGCCACACAACACAGTGCCACTGTGGGAGAAACTGAAACAACAACATCACAACAACATCAACAACACATTTCACACAACACAGTGCCACTGTGGGAGAAACTGAAACAACAACACAACAACAACACATTTCACACAACACAGTGCCACTGTGGGAGAAACTGAAACAACAACATCACAACAACATCAACAACACATTTCACACAACACAGTGCCACTGTGGGAGAAACTGAAACAACAACATCACAACAACATCAACAACACATTTCACACAACACAGTGCCACTGTGGGAGAAACTGAAACAACAACACAACAACAACACATTTCACACAACACAGTGCCACTGTGGGAGAAACTGAAACAACAACATCACAACAACATCAACAACACATTTCACACAACACAGTGCCACTGTGGGAGAAACTGAAACAACAACATTACAACAACATCAACAACACATTTCACACAACACAGTGCCACTGTGGGAGAAACTGAAACAACAACATTACAACAACATCAACAACACATTTCACACAACACAGTGCCACTGTGGGAGAAACTGAAACAACAACATTACAACAACATCAACAACACATTTCACACAACACAGTGCCACTGTGGGAGAAACTGAAACAACAACATCACAACAACATCAACAACACATTTCACACAACACAGTGCCACTGTGGGAGAAACTGAAACAACAACACAACAACAACACATTTCACACAACACAGTGCCACTGTGGGAGAAACTGAAACAACAACATCACAACAACATCAACAACACATTTCACAAAACACAGTGCCACTGTTAGAGAAACTGAAACAACAACATCACAACAATATCAACAATACATTTCACACAACACAGTGCCACTGTGGGAGAAACTGAAACAACAATATTACAACAACATCAACAACACATTTTACACAACACAGTGCCACTGTGGGAGAAACTGAAACAACAACATCACAACAATATCAACAACACATTTCACACAACACAGTGCCACTCTGGGAGATACTAAAACAACAACATCACAACAACATCAACAACACGTTTCACAAAACACAGTGCCACTGTTGGAGAAACTGAAACAACAACATCACAACAATATTAACAACACATTTCACATAGCACAGTGCCACTGTGGGAGAAACTGAAACAACAACATTACAACATCAACAACACATTTTACACAACACAGTGCCACTGTGGGAGAAACTGAAACAACATCAACAACACATCTCACACAACACAGTGCTACTGTGGGAGAAACTGAAACAACATCACAACAACATCAACAACACATCTCACACAACACAGTGCCACTGTGGGAGAAACTGAAACAACATCACAACAACATCAACAACACATCTCACACAACACAGTGCCACTGTGGGAGAAACTGAAACAACATCACAACAACATCAACAACACTTCTCACACAACACTGTGCAACTGTGGGAGAATCTGAAACAGTGGTCACTGACCTCAGACATAAGAGAGTGACCACTGATTTGAGATAGTAGAGTGATCACTGACCTGGGAGAGAAGAGAGTGACCACTGACCTGGGAGAGAAGAGAGTGACCACTGACATAAGAGAGAAGAGTGACCACTGGCCTGAGAGAAGAGAGTGACCACTGGCCTGAGAGAAGAGAGTGACCACTGACCTGAGAGAGAAGAGTGACCACTGGCCTGAGAGAAGAGAGTGACCACTGACCTGAGAGAGAAGAGTGACCACTGGCCTGAGAGAAGAGAGTGACCACTGGCCTGAGAGAAGAGAGTGACCACTGGCCTGAAAGAAGAGAGTGACCACTGACCTGAGAGAGGAGTGACCACTGGCCTGAGAGAAGAGAGTGACCACTGACATGAGAGAAGAGAGTGACCACTGACCTGAGAGAGAAGAGTGAGTGGACATGTGTTTTGAACATGGCGAGACACTCAGTTGACTGGACCTTCCACACCCTCACAACACTCTGACAGCCTGTCTGACCTGACGCCAGGAGTGTTGAGTTGCCATTGAGACTGATGGCTGAGACCTGCAACAGAGACACAGAGACCATGATTGACTCACACACACACACACACAGAAAACATTCACAACTGTGAATCAACAAACTTTGTGACAACTTAATATCACTGGTATAAATTAAGAAACATAACCCACTATCTCAGGAAACTACTAACTCCAATGTTACTCAACCCCATGTTTTGTGAATAACACCAAAAACAATGGCACTCTTCATTGTGAATCAAGAACACAAAATCCAAAACATATATCAGGAAGCAAGGACTTTAAAATATTATTTTGTGTTTGTATATGTATGGTAACACGAATAACTTTGCATTTAGACAAATTATCTATACAAGTCAGCTATGTTACCCAAGAAGACTGAGCACAGTAACAAAACTGTCTGAATGCTCTAGAATGTTTTACACTGCATTTTCCTCCTGCATTACACATTAGTAACTTCTGAGAATAAGTTATTCTGAGAATAAGTTATTCTGAGAATAAGTTATTCTGAGAATAAGTTATTCTGAGAATAAGTTATTCTGAGAATAAGTTATTCTGAGAATAAGTTATTCTGAGAATAAGTTATTCTGAGAATAAGTTATTCTGAGAATAAGTTATTCTGAGAATAACTTATTCTGAGAATAACTTATTCTGAGAATAACTTATTCTGAGAATAATTATTCTGAGAATAATTATTCTGAGAATAAGTTATTCTGAGAATAACTTATTCTGAGAATAACTTATTCTGAGAATAACTTATTCTGAGAATAACTTATTCTGAGAATAACTTATTCTGAGAATAACTTATTCTGAGAGTCCCCCTGTGACACTTCTCCTCCACTGTTGCAGCTGTCCGTTTGCACTTTTAACCCAACAAGAACAAGGGTTATCATAGATTATACTTGTACCAGAAAGGGTCGCAACAGTGTAGTTGTGAGAGAAAACTGGATGTTTACGAATTAATGAAGAAAAAGTAAAATAAGAAATTAATGTTCATTTAAAAGAAATAACATGCGGTCTGTTGGCATCACTCAAGTGCATTCTTGCTATACACAGCATGTCATTACCTAATTATACATTTGCTAGCACATGATTGCTAGCACATGATCAACCTGCATCTATAAGGACTCAGAGAAAGTAACAGCTGACGAGACGTCCAAATAGTGGGCATCTCACCTTGTCCGTGTGTCCAACGAAGAACCGTTGATGTCCATTGCTGGCCTCCATGGCAACGATGACCGCGTGACACGGATACACTATCATAGTCCCACTACTTGTCCACAGCAACTGGTCAACAGTAAAGTCCTCATTACAACCGCTCCCGGGTCAAAGGTCAGTACAAACTGACATCTACGTTGGGGACAACAGACAAATAATCTTGACGTCTTCAAACCCGTCATGAAAATATATAATTATATTTGGTTTGTTCACCAGGGATTATTCTAGTACATCTATTACAAGAAACTGTAGTCATTTATAAAGATAATCAGTTTCATCAAATGTGCATAACACAACCAGTGGGCATCGCAAGATCATGTACAAGTAAATATCACACACCCCCGGCTTAATACACAATGAATATCGCGGAGATACATATCTACTTAAATTGTAACAAATAGAATTTTGACACAATATGTGTGTGTGTGAGTGTGTGTGTGTGTGTGTATGTTTGTTTGTTTGTGTGGCCTAACTACCTTTGCTGTATCACAAGCCATAGACTAATTATTAGGATTAGGTAAAAAATATGAAATGTATTTTTCCACATGTAAATTGCATACTACCAGACTGGTGATGTCGAGTGGTCCAAACTCTACTCTACGTAGTCACATTTAGTCACTTACATCAGATGTGGTGCATCCTCCAAAGCCAACAATCCGTCTCAACTTTAGGATTGGATCTGGCTCAAGTGCCTTCAACAAGAAACAAGACAATGGACTCAAACCATACCCGAACACTGAAAAGAACAACAAACATAAACATCTTTACCTGTAATGACTTGGAACAGTTGTGTTATATTACGTATTTAACTGTGAAAATGTATCTGTTAGAGTTTGCATATTAAATCATACATTAAGTAATATAATAAATAAAACTGCATCTTACATTGTAACTGTCCTTCTTGGGAGACAACATTCCTGGTGCCTTCAACTTTGTCTTTGTCACCTGCAAAGAACATAACTAGGCGTCAAATGTCTAAAATATCAAGTTCAATGCATCAACCAAACCTCATTTGTGTTATCAAATGATAAAGATCTTTCCATTATTCAACTATTATTGCCCTACCTTCCCTATCACCCACCATTGCCCAACCTTCCCTGTCACCCACCATTGCCCTACCTTCCCTGTCACCCACCATTGCCCAACCTTCCCTGTCACCCACCATTGCCCTACCTTCCCTGTCACCCACCATTGCCCTACCTTCCCTGTCACCCATCATTACCCTTCCTTCCCTGTCTACCACCATTACCCTTCCTTCCCTGTCACCCACCATTGCCCTACCTTTCCTGTCACCCACCATTACCCTACCTTCCCTGTCACCCACCATTGCCCTACCTTCCCTGTCACCCACCATTGCCCTACCTTCCATGTCACCCACCATTGCCCTACCTTCCCTGTCACCCACCATTGTCCTTCCTTCCCTGTCACCCACCATTACCCTACCTTCCCTGTCACCCACCATTGCCCTACCTTCCCTGTCACCCACCATTGTCCTACCTTCCCTGTCACCCACCATTGTCCTACCTTCCCTGTCACCCACCATTGCCCTACCTTCCCTGTCACCCACCATTGTCCTACCTTCCCTGTCACCCACCATTGCCCTACCTTCCCTGTCACCCACCATTGTCCTTCCTTCCCTGTCACCCACCATTACCCTACCTTCCCTGTCACCCACCATTGCCCTACCTTCCCTGTCACCCACCATTGCCCTACCTTCCCTGTCACCCACCATTGCCCTACCTTCCCTGTCACCCACCATTGCCCTACCTTCCCTGTCACCCACCATTGCCCTACCTTCCCTGTCACCCACCATTACCCTACCTTCCCTGTCACCCACCATTGCCCTACCTTCCCTGTCACCCACCATTGCCCTACCTTCCCTGTCACCCACCATTGCCCTACCTTCCCTGTCACCCACCATTACCCTACCTTCCCTGTCACCCACCATTGCCCTACCTTCCCTGTCACCCACCATTGCCCTACCTTCCCTGTCACCCACCATTGTCCTTCCTTCCCTGTCACCCACCATTACCCTACCTTCCCTGTCACCCACCATTGCCCTACCTTCCCTGTCACCCACCATTGCCCTACCTTCCCTGTCACCCACCATTACCCTACCTTCCCTGTCACCCACCATTGCCCTACCTTCCCTGTCACCCACCATTGCCCTACCTTCACTGTCACCCACCATTGCCCTACCTTCCCTGTCACCCACCATTACCCTACCTTCCCTGTCACCCACCATTGTCCTACCTTCCCTGTGACCCACCATTACCCTACCTTCCCTGTCACCCACCATTGCCCTACCTTCCCTGTCACCCACCATTACCCTACCTTCCCTGTCACCCACCATTGTCCTACCTTCCCTGTGACCCACCATTACCCTACCTTCCCTGTCACCCACCATTGCCCTACCTTCCCTGTCACCCACCATTACCCTACCTTCCCTGTCACCCACCATTGCCCTACCTTCCCTGTCACCCACCATTGCCCTACCTTCCCTGTCACCCACCATTGCCCTACCTTCCCTGTCACCCACCATTGCCCTACCTTCCCTGTCACCCACCATGCCCTTCCTTCCCTGTCACCCACCATTGCCCTACCTTCCCTGTCACCCACCATTGCCCTACCTTCCCTGTCACCCACCATTGCCCTTCCTTCCCTGTCACCCACCATTGCCCTACCTTCCCTGTCACCCACCATTGCCCTACCTTCCCTGTCACCCACCATTGCCCTACCTTCCCTGTCACCCACCATCCATCGTCACAATTTCCCTACCTTCCCTGTCACCCACCATTGCCCACCTTCCATCATCACAATTTCCCTACCTTGCCTGTCACCCACCATTGCCCACCATCCATCATCACAATTTCCCTACCTTGCCTGTCACCCACCATTGCCCACCTTCCATCATCACAATTTCCCTACCTTCCCTGTCACCCACCATTGCCCACCTTCCATCATCACAATTTCCCTACCTTGCCTGTCTTCTTGTTCTCCTGGTGGACAATGACGTGTTCGTGAGGGTGGGCGTAGACATGGACCTCCCCGTCCCCCGCGGCTGTCACACTCACATTGCCCCTGTTGTCCACCCCCACCAGGGGGAGCTCAAAGGGGAATGACTTGGGCTGTAAACATAACACAAACCATTCAATGACGTACCAATGGTGTTTTTGTAACTCTAATTTAACTTATCACACAATTCAGCAAAGAAAACAAACATCACACAGGGCGGACGGCGGCAGCACTGAGAAATCACTCATTTATCTCAAACAATTTTTATATCTGAAACCACAAGTGCAGAAAATGTTTTATTTTATATTTTGGATGGATGAATGGATGACTAATGGCTAAATTGCATTAAAAATTACAGCTAACATATTTCATAAATATTTTAGTATTAACAAGATTTAACGCAGAATTATTTTAAGTATACAGTGCAACTGTACATTATATTCAAACGAAGCTAAGTATTCTAACATTTATTTCTAGGCTTTTCAAATTGCCTTGAATGACTTGATTCAGTATTATCACTCATGTCCATTGGCCATTCCCATTGATGGTGATTATACAGGTTTTATAAGAGAGCCAACTAAACGAATAAGTTAACATTTGATTTTGACGTAACTGTTCATAGTATTTTGTCACATGTTATAATTAATCTATGATTTACCTTCATGATACACACAGCCAAATACTAAAAGTTTTTTTAAAATAATTAACAGTCAAGAAAAACTAGTTAGAAACGGCTCACCTTCGAGGCCTTGGTGCCTGCCACATAACGTTCCACTGCGCGGGATCCTCCAACAGCCTCAACCCTCTTTGGGCTGCCCGTTCCCAGTCGGGCTACACGGGCAAGGAAACCACACAGGATGGAAATAGAGAACATCTGGACATTGTCCACTGACTGCAAAAACTTGAAATGATGTACTGTTGATACTTCAAATGTACTACCCAGAGAAAACAACAGCCATTCAATAGTAAACATTTTGACAGAGAATACCACAAGTTAGGTGGAAACTTCTATTTCTCTGATACCTAAATCAGTGGTACGTCTCAAGGAGAATGCACTGTCCTAACTACCCTCTCTTGCATTGTAAACATGCACTCAGCCTTACACAAATGAAAAGAAAGTTACTATTCTTACACGGCACTGTAACCAATTCCAAGGCTGCTTAAAGTGATATCATATCGCAATGATTTGACTACTTAAACTGCGTTATCGATTAACCAAAACTATTTGTTATGGGTGATTTGCAACAGTTGACGACTTACATGTTCCATTCTGTTTGGCGCCTTTCGGTGACACCTTTGCTGAGCAACATTGAACTGAGTCAAATGGCTTCTTCTTTTTACAGAAGCTTTCAGATGGAAACCTAGAAATTAAGATAAATAAACAAATATGCATGTCTTTAGGTAAGCTTACATGATGTAATGTATAAATTCTCATTGTGTTATATTGCTGTATATTATTGATATCTTAAATTGTATGAATGTTTAGATTACTGAAACACCTGGGAGCACAACGTGATCATGGCATTATACAAGTATTGTATTTTACTATTATGACTGGGTAAATTTACAACAAAAAACTTTGAATTAAAAGTATGATCACTAAAATGTCAATTATGGTTGGGAAAAGATCAAACTATCTCAGGATGAGCTGTAGACTCACCTGATAAGATCATAGACATCATCCCAGTTCTTTCCTTTAGTGAGATGGAAGCACATCTCCCTGGGTAGGGGAGCCATCCCATGGGACAGTGGCCCAATCTTCTTTGCCTGCTCCAAACTTATTCCTACAACATACATATATTGGCTTAATATTGTTATTATATTTCCATGTTCACATACTAACACAGACAGGGTGTTCCTTCACTATTTTTATGACAAACCCTTCTCCTTGGTCAAGTAGGTGACAATTGTGTTTGTGATCTGGAAAATTCTATCCACTTTAGTGGGTGTAGACCAACAGTCCGACACCAACACTACATCCAACAGTTGATACTATTGTAGCACCCTGACCGCCAATGTTTTATCGAAACAGAAATGACTTCATAATGTTAAACGTTGAATGTTTATAAGAATCCTGACGCTGTCACTCAAATCACTGTGAGTGACACCCACCCTTTGACCTTTACTAACTGGGAGCCATGCACCTGACTGGGTGTGGCGTTAGTGGCGTCAACTTGTGTTCACGTGATACTGCATCGCGTGTAGCCACGCCTATAATGGTTTCGATAACGCCTCGTGGTCGATGTGTATACAGAGTTAAGCGCCCTAACTGTGCCTATTTTCAACCCCTAAACGGTACATGAAAACATATTTTGACTGTCTTTACGCCATAATAGGTATAATTTATACCGTATAACGAACGGACCATGTCGCTTTAAAAGACAAAACAAACAGATCTCTAATCAATATTTTTGTTCTGTAGGTCATGCTGCTAAGATGGAGCAATGCCTGTGTCTGTGGAATGCTCATCTTTAGCTGTGAATGGTGATGATAGATTACCTGGTTCATACTGAAAGTCACTGGTAAAGACGTTCTTGACAAGCATGTTGGCGCACAGACGGATGGTCTTGACGTAAGAGTAACGTCGATTGAGGTACATAGACAGGATGTACTGGAAGTCCAGGGCCAGCATTGTCCACTGAGTGTTCAGAGGGGCCGGGCCGGTCAAGTCTAAAACACACACAGGGTCTCACATATCTCTTCTCACATCAAGGAACAAACATCCACAAGGGCATAAAAACAAAACTGAAACTCTATTTCAAGAACGTATTCTTAAAAATGTAGATATAGTTGGTCTGCAAAACTGGTTGGACCATAAAACATGTTTCTCAAGACTGTCAGTAACGTAACACTCACAATAAAGTCTTACAAATTGAGTGATGTGTCGTTAAAATAAAGAACTTCTGCCTGACTGTCTATATTAATAAGGTGTTTATGGACGTTTAAAAAACTAAGTTTACCTAATATCCAAGCACCAGGATTTGGTCCAAATACACATTTTGGGATGAAATATAACTCAGCCAAATCAAATACAAATACTTTGCTTTTCTAGATTTCAATTCAAATAGAAATTTTCAATTCAAATACAAATACACTGCCATTTTTTATTCAAATATGATTCAAATACATTGCCATTTTATTTTTATTTTATACAAATATGATTCAAAATACACAGGACCGTATTTCCATTATAGTTCAAGTGTATCACAGTGGGAGGAATTTTGTCTAACCCTAACCCGACATACAACTTCAAAATTGTGGCAACATTTATTTCATAGAAGGTTGAAAAGAATTATTTGGCAAAAGGTGATTTACAGTAAAGGTAATCAGGTTGGCAGGCATTATATGTGATTATGAACTATTAATGTTGATACTGACAATATATTTGAAAAAAGTATTTGAAAGTATCAAATTCTTTACAAATGTATTTGACCCCATGCCTGGTAAAGACAAAAGTTCATTAGTCCATCAATTTTTTTAGAATTGTCGCTACAAAGGCTTGATTGACTGCTAATTGACAGGCAGGTTTACTAGACTGTCAATATCTGTACTACTGTACCAACTAATGGGTAGCTCTTCCCTTGCACTGGAGGAAACCTGGGTTCCTTTGTCTTAGCCCAGGATGTTTACACAGCAGGTAACAGCAGGATTCTTTGAAGCACCTTCCCTGTGAATACCTGCCTTTATGGCTATAGATAACCTTCACTGGCTTCACATTCATTTATTGATGCTGTTTGACCAGCTTCACTGTAGGCCCACTTTCTCAGTGCTGCTTGCCCACTGTTGACTAGGTGTGAACAAAATTATGTCTTGACTCCTGAGCCAGTTTATGTCAGGTAATGCTTTACCTTTTGTTTGTAATTTTTATGTGTATTTGATTGTATTTGCAAATATTTTTCAAATACATACCAAATATCAAATACGCGCCCTTTTGTGATTTTCAATTCAAATACATCAATTTTTTTTATTCAAATACAAATATGTATTTGAACCCAACCCTGCCAAGCACACAGACTGCTTGGTATGTAGTGCTTTGAGGCTTGAGCACAATGGATATTGTGCTTTATAAATATTATTATTATATCAAACAATAACATGACTGGATGTTTACCAGTGTGTGTGTGTGTGTGTGTGTGTGTGTGTGTGTGTGTGTGTGTGTGTGTGTGTGTTGTGTGTGTGTGTGTGTGTTGTTGTGTGTGTGTGTGTGTGTGTGTGTGTTGTGTGTGTGTGTGTGTGTGTGTGTGTGTGTGTGTGTGTGTGTGTGTGTGTGTGTGTGTGTGTGTGTGTGTGTGTGTGTGTGTGTGTGTGTGTGTGTGTGTGTGTGTGTGTGTGTCAATAACTTAATGACACACACAAAAAACAACAAACGTAGCCAGACTCAGACATCAACTGAAGTCATCCGAAAACTGTATGTTTTCAGAATGTTATAAACTGTACAGCTAGCTCAACAAAATTACATCATTGCACAAAAAATATATATATTGCTATTTTACATCTGATTACCTTTACTGCCAACAGCGGTGTAAGCACAGATGCTTCCCTTAGCCGAGTGACAGACGAAGGGAAACTGCAGCCACGTTGACGTAGACTTGAATTCCTTGAACAAGTTGGAGAATGAGATCCTCACAATGAGTCCGTCTTGAGTTGCCACATCAACGTGAACAACAAAGTAGCGGGAGGGAATCGGTTTGAAGAGCAGATACATGTAGCGGCCAGTCAGCCCCAGAGACTGCGAGTTCGTCTTTGGTAGTTGGATGTAGTTGCTCGCTGGTATGGAGCCAACTATGCGGTACACAGTGCACTTGACATTCTTGTCCTACAAGATGTATCAGGCATATTATATGATGTCAAATTGTCATACACACTGGCATTATAAGCATACTGTGTATGTCTCCTGTACATTGTGATCTAATAATGTACGAATAAACTCATAAATAACTCATAACATTAGATAGCATAATGTAGCAGTAATGCTGCAGTATCAAGGATATAGCCTATAAGCTTGCTGAAACAATCCAGAAATAGAACAATGCCAATAATAACACCAGAATCAATAGAGACCAGAATAACTACAGAAAACAAAACCTTGAGGAAGCATTAATGTGCAACAACTGACTGCTCTTAAGACATCAATGATACATAATAATAATAACACAAGTTTTATTAGCAACTCAACTGAGTTGGATTGACATCACTAATTGACCATGTTCAAGACAATAATTTCAAGTATGATTACTGTAAAAATATGCATTATTCTGCATAGGACATGTACAATTACATTCAAGATACTGTCATCAGTGTCATGTGACATCCACCAGTACACAGTAGAATTACTATCGCATGATACCCACCATTATAGTTGAGACGTCGCCTTCTTTCACTGCCTTCATCCATGTCTGTAGGTTGAAGTGTTTGAACACGTTCACATACGGACTTTGCCACACTGCAAAAATAAGTCAAAAATTTATAAAAACGCACTAAAAACAATGCAGACAGTCCCTGGACTCGGTGCATTATGCCCTTACCCTGTCATACAATTGTGGCGTAAACATGTTAATGACTGACATTGATTGTGACACTGCCACTGTGACTGTCGCTGTTAGCTGACACCACACTGCCATATTTTGTTAAATCATGGTATAAACTATAATAAAAACGCATCTTGTTCGACTAAAGTAACAATATGTTCTATGCATTAAGCTGATTCAGTAAATATAATACTAGACAGAATATTATACCTATTAAAATTCAAACTTTTTTAAATGTCTAGTCCTGGCCCTAGTACGGTGTTGTTATTTTATAAATTAATTATTATTGGTAAATCCTTGACGTTTTAATAACAGAAAAGCATATTCTCACCGTGTGACATATTATATTATTATGTGCATACAACAACTATGTTTCGAGTGGCACAGTTTCGTAAATTCAACTCTTTCAAATATGCGAATATCTTTCTTGTGGCATTTTCTTCGTCTGCAAAATCCGAATACCGCAAGTTTGAGCTTGTTTTGCCGCCATGTTGTTTGAACGAATGCGAAATTAAGGGAATGTCCGGTTCCGTTTTAGTTCCATGCTCAGATACATAAGCACTTTCAAAAGAAATAATAATTATCGGTACGGATATAGAATGATAATATAATTTGTATTGGATCTTCTTGAAAACGGGCCATGATTTACTTGAACTGATACTTTTAACGTAAACGAATTTTAAATTTCAGCATTAGAGTTAAAAAAAAATGCATAATCTAGCGCCAAAGACAAAGTTTGCAAGCCAAAGGCAAAACTTGATAACACTGCTTATCAGTTTCAAACTTGTTATCAAATTATGTACATCCCAGAGAGTTGTGTTATAGTATTAATATAATGTGATGTATTGCCGTGTTTATAAATAATAATTAGCCAAATGCGAGGACGACGTGTCAATGCAACGCTATTCCTACCAATAAATCAAATTAATTAGTCAACAGGTGTCGCTACTGTACAAGAAAGCCAACGCGGAACTTTAGAGGTGGTCACTGTGTACCGTTTCGTGGCCGCAGGTGTCAAGGGATTGTCCGTTCAGGTAGGTTAATTTGTTGCCTGTAGTTGTGACCGTATATTCTACATGTCAATTACAGTACATATATTTACAGCTGTGCTAAAAAGACGTCGTTTCCTGTTTTGACACCCCAATGTGACACCCCCGCACGACACTGTCATTGTGACGGTGTCGGGTGACAGTCGAGTGATCGGCAGATTGAGATTGACGTTGTTGGCGGCTCGATCGTGTTGGCTTCTGTTTGGGCTCAAAGAGCAAATTTGTACGAATCGTCGTATGATTAATAACATTACGTGTGCCATAGCTAGATGTCTACTCTAAAGTCTAATTCTATGATATGATTGATATTTAATAGCACTTACATTATTTATGTCAACAGATATATTTCAATTATTTGTCAACAAAGATTCTTGTTTTAGCTTAGGCCTTAGCTTTGGCGTCAACAACGTCTGCATCAACGTTAGGCATAATAATGTATTAACTACTGGATCGGTGGATTCGTTTGATCAACCCGAAATGATCAGATGACGTTGCATGCGATATCATTATATTTATAGTCGATCCCCCTATGACGACAATTTTATAATTTAGACCTATTTATCTAGACTTTGATCATATAGCTAGTAGCTACTAGCTAATGGGTGTAGCCAATCCTTGATCCAGATTGATACAGTCAGTTACAATTTAATGTAATTAACCCTAACAGATTAAATATTAATTAGTCTATATCTGTCAGTGCACGTGGTCTGTACACAAATAACTTGTAGGTTATTGCTATGAGTCTTATCTTATGACATGCCAGACTGGACTGTACATCCTCTGAGTGGACCATGTAAGGTTTTAAATCCACTAGACTCAATCCACTTGCTGTTATTTCAGAATAAGTGCGAAGTCATCTGGAGAGCAAATGTGTATCTTTGTTCATGATATCATGGTGCATTGGTGCAGATACTTGGTGACTGACTAACATTTGTTTTTATTTACTTATTGCACTGGAGTATACTGTATAACTAAACTCCTCATGTCTTTATAAAAAACCTTTGTTACCCAATGTCTGTCATATTAGACATTACCACTGACATTGTTTTATTACAGAATGAAATTAATGGTGTGTTAACAATTGACTTAATTATTTGTCATATAATAATAGGATTCCAAAAACTGTATGAATTTCAAAGTTCAGATTAAATAAAATAATAATCATAGATTTAATAAACTAATCATCATATATGTACGATATGTTTCAAAGCAACAAGGATTTAAAGCAAAATTCATTCAGACCAGTTTCAGTAAACACACAACAAAACAACAAAATACTGTTATTGAATATTCTGTGCTTTATAATTGAAATAAACATAGACGTGCCACTTAATAAATGACCATAATTAATACTGCAACATTACAATTACACTAGACACAAGTTGACAGACTAATTATTCTGCTTAATTAAATCAGGCCACTGTGTAATGAACAAACTGCAATTAACTCACCAAGTCAACAAATTAAGGGGTCTTTGGGTGTCATCAGTGTGTCTAGTGTCTAGTCATGTCAGGTGTCATTATCTACTGCTTTGTCCAGTTACCCACACCAGGCCCATCAATACTCAGTCTGTCCCAGTTCAGTGCTAAACCCCTTTAGAATAAGTTCATGTGGAATAACTGACCTGGGATCAGTTATGGTGGGAGAAGGCCACTGTGGAAATGAATACTTAATCTGTTCAAATAGTCAGGTTAGTGTTTTGGTAGATAAGTTATCCCAACGTAACTGCACTGTGAAAGCAAGAAGCTCAGATGTAGTTCGGCAACAGGTAGCACATTCTCAGGCAACAAGATTGAATTGGAACATGAAAAGATGACCATATAGAGACTTATACACGTGTACACACGGACACTAGATTCCATTGGAAACAGTGATTTAACCCACATAATGTTTTAGATATACGATCAAGGGATCATACAACTTTGCTGTCAAGTGACTATCTGGCAGCTATACTGCTAGCCCACTAACCCGAAATAATGTTTCACTGTGTGACTACTTCTGACATAACATTCCTGTTGCTAAAATATTCCAGGTTTGTTATCCTGGAATGACGAGCTGTGAAAGAGGATCTAGAGTATCACCCCTCCTCACTAAGTGGACTCTCCTCAAGCTGTTATTCACCCTTAGCCTAATCATGTTTATTCACCCCACAATCTACATCCCTAAACACACAAATACTTCCCTTTGACTATAACCCACATATTAAGTCATCTGGGATCTCATGGGATTCTGTGCTGGCAAAATACAACTCCAAAATATGTGCACTACTTGTTTGTTTGGTAAGTGAACACTTTATATTAGTCTGACTCTAAGTATTCCCGTACAAGTATGCTGCTTTGTGGATGTTGCTGTTTGGCCATGTTTTTACAGTGAGACAAGTAAAATGTGGCAAAGAGCCAAAGTAGCACTGCCCCACCCCCCACTGCCACAATTCTGATATTTCAAGGCTGTCAGTGTAATACAGATTTATATCCCTATCTCTCCATCAATTTGTTAACTGCAGCAGCACTGTGGGTGAGCATCAGACCCAGTGACATCCCAGGGTATTAACACCCTTGTAAACTGACCCAATAACACAAGATAAATAGTATGTATTATGAATGATAATTGTGTTTGTTGTTGACCGCTGTGGCATGTCTTCATGGAGAAATGATGGGTTATTAAATGTCATACTGGAATGAAGTGTGTAGAATGTAAAGTTCCTCTGGCATCCATGGCAAGTGTAGGTGGAAGTTGTTGTTACTTCCAATAGAAGTGATAACTTTGTACAAGTGTACAACTACCAGCACAAATGTTGCTTCTCTGCTACAATCACATTAGTTCCGACATAATGATAACTGCTTGTGCTGTTATTGATGATTGATTGATTATTTTACCCAGTATATGACAAATATTGTGTGTGTGTATATATTATATATATAATATATATATATATATAAAATAAAATATATATATTATATATATATATGTATATATATATATATATATATATATATATATATCATATACATATATATATATATATATATATATATATATATATATATATATATATATATATATATAGTATATTTTAATAAAATTTTATAATATATATATATATATATATATATATATATTATATATATATATATATAATATAGTATATATAATAATTATATATATATATAGTATATATATAATATATATATATAATATATATATATTGTATATTGGAACAAAGCAGTTATTGTTGTTGTTAGATTAATCATTGTTATCATCAGTCTTGATGCAGTATGATATGAAGGACACATAATGACGAAGTTACATTAATACTATCTACAAACCTACAATGTTTCCACAGTTGTTGTTTACCAGGTAGTGATGGTCACACTGACATGATGTAGTCGTCTGGCAGCTGTGCACCATCTGTTACTCACATCCACTCATCCAGGCCGGCACATATATGAAAATACTACAGTTTGACTTCTGTTGTGGTCTTGACCTGTCTCTCACCGCGTGATAGATGTGTCTAAGAATTAAGCAGTGCTAGGTACGACACACACACGCCTCGACAGACACTCCGGGGTACTAAAAACTGTGAAAAGCCTACGTAGGTATCTGTGCAAACTTCACAGGAACCCGATGATAACTAACGGCTAACAATCTTCATCCATTTGCTTGCTGGGGTCCACATCACTTGGTAACTTCTACTGTTCTTATAAATTCTTTCCACCTCTCTCTTGTCCACAATTTCAATCCATTCAATGTTGTTCAGGCTAGCCCTTCAGTCTCATTTTGTGCTGATATTCCATCTCTCCGTCCGTCCGTCTGGCTGGAAATCAAAGGAATTACATCCATATCAGTAAGACCAGAAATGCTTAGTCTCTGATGGAGGCTAATAATTCAGCAGTGACCCATTCAACCACTGCAGCTTGTGTTGTGATTTATGGGACCCTTGTGTCTTCCAGAAGCCCACATTCTCAGCCTGTGACCTGGTAGATATGTCAACCATCTGTCACACTCTTCCGCCATATATTGATACAGTCCAATCTGATGCTTTGTCGGCCCATGTGGAAACTCAACTATCATGATAATAGCTTGATATGCCTGCCACAGATTTGCTGTGTTTAAAGTTGTATTTTTTCTTAGAAAGGTTCCTTGGTGCTTCTGTCAGAAGCTGCACCCAGTCCCAAATCAGATGATGTATGGCAATAGAGTGGCTTTTAAGCTGTCACACAATAAGCCCATATGGCTGCCAGTGACCTGCATTTTTTCTTTTGTTGTTGTTGAGGTGAATAAACACAGGCAGGACAGGCAGACCAGCATAGCTTTATGCAGAGACCTGTCCACCAGTCATTTGGACAGATAAAGGCAGGCACAGGCTAAATGCCTGTCATGTACATCCTAATCGCCTGTCATCAGAGTTGAACAGATTCCTGCACCCTTGAATGGTGTCTTGTTCATCTTATGAGACATTGTAAAATGACACCCAGTGCCCAAAACCAATTATTTTCAAAAATAGAGGCAATTATTTCTTAATACAGTGTAATACAATTGCTTACAGCATTTTCTTAGATAATCATGAGAGGGTGTGCGGGGTAATGCCAGACAATTTCAATTGCAGGGCTATTCTTGTAACATGATGGTTTTTTATCCCTTATCATCATGCTTGATCACAGGGACACTGAATTGTAGATGTTAAAGTAATGGTTATAGACAGCAGTGGATATTTATGTATTTGTATCTCATAGAAGTTGCGAAGGTGTTCAATTGAACTATTTGAACAGGTCTGCATGAGAGTAAAGTTACCTTTGCTCTCTGGCAGACCTGTTCAAATAGTTCAATCAAACATCTTCACAACTTCTATGAGATACAAATACATAAATATCCACTGTTGTCTGTAGCCAGGTGGTGATTCAATGATTCATACAACTGGGTAAACTGGTGTAATACTAGCGCAAATTAATTTCTGAAAGGTTTGACACAGTGGCATATGATTCGAACCACTTGTGAGTGTGTGTGCGTGAGTGTGCGAGTGTGTGCATGCATGTGGCGTGGCGTGGCGTGGCGTGGCGTGGCGTGGCGTGGCGTGGCGCGTGGCGTGGCGTGGCGTGGCGTGGCGTGGCGTGGCGTGGCATTTGCCCTGCCAGATATAATTCAAATGTAGCCACATTTAGTTATACACAAAATAATTAATGACATACTTTAGACTAATTTCAACAGAACAACGTGGTGTCGTGTGACAGAGTTGACAAGTGACTAAGTGTTGAATTATTCAGTGTTCCCTCCAAGAGGAAAACTGACCACCACGCAGCTAGAGGGAACTGAGCACTGGTGTCGCAATGTCATGTTGACATGTGTCTCTAATTAATTCACCTGTACAGCTCATTAGCAACGGTCACTCTACAGCAGGAAGTTACACACAGTCCATTGTAAAACTACCGTTCATATAGAAATAACTACCACGTTGCATATTTTATAATAATACAGGTTCGTGTGTTCTGCTAAACGTATCAAAGCACTCACATTTATATATATATATATATATATATATATATATAGTATATATGTTATTTCTATATGAACGGTAGTTTTACAATGGACTGTGTGTAACTTCCTGCTGTAGAGTGACATATATATATATATTATAAACAATTATAGACAATTTAAAATATATATTTGAATTAAATATATTAATAAATTAATTGATAAGAAAAAAAATCTAAATGTAACTTTTTCAACTACCAAAATTTCTATAAAATATAGGACTATGTTTTCATCATGAAACAAATATATATGACAAAAGCATGCTAGTTTTGTTCAACTATTACAATGACAGATGGAAGCAGCCGACATATTTGTCATATGCTATTAGTCATAGTCTAGTTTACCTTTTTATAGGGATGTAATGTTCCAGAATAAACTTGTTGAATTGAACTGAAATTTTATGACTTTGAGAGATCCTACCAGGTAGTCCAGTTGGATCCTGAGAAAAAGTGATTCACAGGTAGGGAGTAATTTACAGTAATAGCAGGGTGTAAAACCCATAATGGGCCACTGTCAACTGCATCAGTCAGAACTGTCAATGTCTGTCATGTCGTCAGCCAAAGTTGTAGCAAAATTCTAATTAATTTCCGTCTGTGCCGGACCCAAGGTTTCCATTTCAGACTGGAATTTGTCCACTTGCAAATTTTCCGTGGAAGACAAAGGGGTAAAGTGGGTGTGGGTGTGGGATTGGGGATGAGTAAGGGAAACCACCAAGACTCATGAGAACATGACAGAATTGCCGCTGGTGTCATGACTCGTGTTTGTCACCTCGCATGTTGACAGTGTGACTGTTGACGGTGTGACAGGCAGGCAGGAAATTGTGCTAGTATAAAAGGTGGTCTCAACTGCTGGAACCCCCCATTTGAGGTGAGGCCAAGACTGAGGCTGGATGTCAAGTCTCAGGGT
Organism: Ridgeia piscesae; assembly: GCA_025642075.2. Lineage (NCBI taxonomy): Eukaryota > Metazoa > Annelida > Polychaeta > Sabellida > Siboglinidae > Ridgeia > Ridgeia piscesae. The sequence continues at coordinate 186,548 of JAODUO010000453.1, forward strand.
AAGTTTACTGTAACAATGTACTGTAACTAGTTCTAGTATCTTATTTGTTGTGGCTTGTTTAGAACAGGAAACTCTGTGATTTATTTAAAGTTTTGTTTAACATGGAATACACATTTAATAGTGTTACACGTAAAGGAAGTTAAAGGCAGTCCTGTTTGCTTTATTAATTTACATTTCCATTAGTACAACATTTGCTGGTTTTGGATTGTTAAGAACTATTGGAAATGCATGTCTTTTTAGATTTTTTTTAAATGGTTAAACACAATATTCATTGTTTAAATTAAGTTTTATTAAATTTTTATAGATGTAATTTGTCAATATTATGTTGTATGATCTGCTGTTGTCAAATTATATTCAAGCAGGAAGGAATGTTAACTTCAACAGATCTATATAAAACATAAAAGTTAGGTAATAATTTATACTAACAATAAATAAAACATTGTATGTCACACTCTCATTTGATATACACCTTATTACATTTTTATTTCACTAACATATAACACATAATCCCACATACAACCATAAAGCTATAATATAAGAAGTCATGATTACGTGGGCCACAGGTTATGTGCCCTGGTTATGTGAGTTCAACCACCTGGGTAATTTAAATGTCAGTGATCTACTGTAAAATACCCTGCCTTCAAGGCACTTGTCTGAACTTGGTTATTACTCATTCTGGTGATCGATCCTAGATCAAATTCAAACTGACATCCTGCGTTGACATTTACAATGCCTATGAATGAGTTGAAGAATGTTTCAAATAACTTTCTGTTAGTATCATTTAAACTAGGAATGTTTTGCACAAGACTGTTCAATGGCTGCAGTCTGCTGCCACAAACAGCTTATCACAAATAAAAAATCTCTTGTTTCTTTTTCAACTGGCAACTTGGTTATGCAATGCATTTCTTTGGCCAATCCCAGACATATGCATGCATGTGTGCACACATGGAATCTCACACACAGACAGACAGACAGATACACACGCACGCACGCACGCACGCACGCATGCACGCACACACACACACACACACACAGATACAGACACATGACTCACACACATTCACACATTCATTTGACATATCCATACACAGTTAATTTCCATAATAATCGTCTTTTTCAATGTGCCGTTCAAACCAGGGCTTTATGCAGAATAAAATTATTGCCAATCACACATGTTTTGGTGGACACATGGATGTTAACTGTTAAGCCAGTTTACGAACTATTAAATGTGTCTGATGACTTGAAATGGACTACAAACACACATGTGACACCTCACTTTCAAGGCATAACTAAAAATATCTATGATTTTTGGAAGACCATATTTCTACCCATCCATATTCGTTTTACCCGTCCAAATGTCGGGTGGACGGGTCTCTACATAAAGCTATGGTTCCAACAGTCATTGCTTGCAGCACTATACAAAATATTCTTGAAAACAGGTAAGTCTTTAGGTTAGATTTAAAAGGTTCGGTATAAGTGGTTTATTCGTCTGGTCATGCCTGTCAGCAGTCAGCACTAACTCCCGTCAGCAACGTCGTCTTAAGTTGGCTCACATCTCATAACTGTTTCTCTTTGCTAATCGCCTGTCACATTGGCATGACATCGTTTGATATTTATCCGGCCACCTTTCGTGTGTGCTTACCCTTGGATTATGCCGTGGTAATACGCGATATGAATGGCCAATCTTGTCATCGTCATGTTTGCTCTCAGCTCCATGCGGTCTCATAATGCTAATGGTCTCACTTTGGCCTGTGGGGGTAGACTTGCAGAGAACACTAAGGTTACCACGCTGGTGACAACTTCCTGAATTCACAGTCTCAATTGGGTTTACTGCTGGCCAACATACAACCCACGTGGAAAACATTACTCAGTATTTATATTTCGGCTGGTTGTGTTGGGTGAGGAGAGACCACCGTTTCACTGATCTCTGGCCAAAGGCCACACAGAATATGAGTTGGTATAATTGTGTTTAGCTGGCTTGTTTGACAGTTCGAAGGTCACACTTTTACTTCCAAGTTGTTAAAGAAATGTTTTAAATTACACACTTTTTGTGATTTTATGGTCTAGGTTAATAAGACTAAGACATCTTTTGGACAGTTTGTAGAAGACTGATGTATCTTGACAATGAGTTTTAAGTTGGAAACTAAATTCAAACTATACATTGATGGAAATTAGTACTTAGCATGAATACGTACATTCAAATTTGAAGTCTGCAACATTTGTGTAGTTAATAAACTGACATTTCTAGTGGCTGGCTGAAGACAAACATCCCCTGCCGCCAAGTGAAGACACGTCGCAGCTATGTTTAGACATTATTTACCCCACAAGAAACTTGAGTTTCATCTACAAATATTTTTGTTGTGTTTAACAACATTTATCAGTGACCTGGATTGCTCCCGGCATGTTAGAGTTGGCTGAAGGAGACAGTGAGCAACACTGGACTATTTGGAGAGAAATCATGTTTCTACTGCGACAAAAACACAGTAGTATCAGATTGCATTAATATGTGTTTGTCTCCCTGTAGGTGGCGCTGCTGTCAAATACAATGATGTGCCCTTTTGTGATTTTTAATTCAAATACAAATAAAAATACACAAAATGTTTATATTCAAATACAAATACGTATTTGAACTTGAATACAAAAATGTTGTGTATTTTTATTTGTATTTGAATTACAAATCACAAAAGGGCACATAATTGTAGTTGATATTTGGTCTGTATTTGAAAAGTATTTGCAAATACAATCAAACACACATAAAAATTACCATTATCTGTAGCCATAAAGGCAGGTATTCACAGGGAAGGTGCTTCAAAGAATCACTGCTGTCACCTTGTGTAAACATCCTGGCTAAGACAAAGGACCCAGGTTTCCTCCAGTGCAGGAGAAGAGCTACCCACTATTGTTGGACGAATAAATACCCGGGGTGGACGAGATGGCGAAATGGATGCCGATGTCGGTTGACCCACTTCGATGGCTTCAAAGTATGTCTTCACGGACAAATGTCGCATCAAATACCATAACCGTCCATCTTATATCGTCTATCCACTTGTCTGCCTTCTTGTCATCATCAGTATGATGTAAATTAGCGGAGTTATCCTTCAAAATACGTCAACATTTAACGATCTTTGCGACTCGACGCCATCTTTGATTTCACTTTAGCTTGGGGGTACCCGCTTTGAACTGCAAATACCCACAGAACGGCGCTGATTGGTTGAAAAATATGAGTTTCCTAGTGATCCCGATATACTGACGTCATTCGGTGTTAACCAGCCAATGGGATTCCAAAACGTCAGAGTGCAGGGAAGCCGTGTCAAGTGCAAACTACGACTAGAATCGTATTCCGGATAAAAAGGGTAACTACGACTAGAATCGTATTCCGGATAAAATGGGTTAATAAGACTAAGACATCTTTTTGGACAGTTTGTAGAAGACTGATGTATCTTGACAATGAGTTTTAAGTTGGAAACTAAATTCAAACTATACATTGATGGAAATTAGTACTTAGCATGAATACGTACATTCAAATTTGAAGTCTGCAACATTTATGTAGTTAATAAACTGACATTTCTAGTGGCTGGCTGAAGACAAACATTCCCTGCCGCCAAGTGAAGACACGTCGCAGCTATTTTTAGACATTATTTACCCCACAAGAAACTTGAGTTTCATCTACAAATATTTTTGTTGTGTTTAACAACATTTATCAGTGACCTGGATTGCTCCCGGCCTGTTAGAGTTGGCTGAAGGAGACAGTGAGCAACACTGGACTATTTGGAGAGAAAACACAGTAGTATCAGATTGCATTAATATGTGTTTGTCTCACTGTAGGTGGCGCTGCTGTCAAATACAATTATGTGCCCTTTTGTGATTTTTAATTCAAATACAAATAAAAATACACAAAATGTTTATATTCAAATACAAATACGTATTTGAACTTGAATACAAAAATGTTGTGTATTTTTATTTGTATTTGAATTACAAATCACAAAAGGGCACATAATTGTAGTTGATATTTGGTATGTATTTGAAAAGTATTTGCAAATACAATCAAACACACATAAAAATTACCATTATCTGTAGCCATAAAGGCAGGTATTCACAGGGAAGGTGCTTCAAAGAATCCTGCTGTCACCTGCTGTGTAAACATCCTGGGCTAAGACAAAGGAACCCAGGTTTCCTCCAGTGCAGGGGAAGAGCTACCCACTAGTTGGTACAGTGGTACAGGACAGTCTAGTAAACCTGCCTGCCAATTAGTCTATAGCAGTCAATCAAGCCAAAGACAAAATTCCACCCACTATGATACAGTTGGAAACATGGGCCACGTATTTGAGTCATATTTGAATAAAAGATGGCAGTGAATCTGTTTTTGAATTGACATTTATTATTTGTTTTTGCATTGAAATCTAGAAAAGCAATGTATTTGTACTTGATTTGGCTGAGTTGTATTTGTATTTGATCCCAAAATGTGTATTTGGTCCCAACCCTGGCTGCTATATGAATTAATATTCCCATGCATGATGACAACCATCATGGCATTCACACATACATAATGCTTCAAGCTTTTCGGACATTACGGAGTTCTGTAATCATTTGTATGTTTGTTTTGTAGGTTTAAACATAATAGAATCACTGTTGACATATTTGGGATAACAATTTCTGCAATCGTATATATTGTTGTTATGACATCAGGTTATCTTCTATACAGCCGTGTCTACAGATAATGTAGGAGTGGTGTGTTGTAACTGTTTACCATGTACAGGTAGATTGGGTCTGTGAGATTTATGATTTGTGCCATCTTTGCATGCCAGGACCTGCCCCTACTGATTATGTCGGTGTTGATCACTTTGCAAAACTCTGAATTTAAGCTCAGCATATAAAATTGCAATTCAGCTGAGTCACATGCAATATTACTGGTCTTCAAATTGGGGCACTATTTATACTCAAGGCTGTTGCAGTTGCAACAGGTAAAGTTAGTTACTAGTTTGTCCTGGCTACCACCCACACTTTGCATAGGGGATCTGCCAGGGATAGTTTTGTATGGTAAACAACCCTGGCTTGTAGGGATGGTTTATACTGACATATCTTGGCATAGACCGCAGGTTCTATCCTGGCATAGACCGCCAGGTTCTATCTTGGCATAGACCACCAGGTTCTATCTTGGCATAGACCACCAGGTTCTATCTTGGCATAAACCACCAGGTTCTATCTTGGCATAAACCACCAGGTTCTATCCTGCCATAGACCGCCAGGTTCTATCTTGGCATAGACCGCCAGGTTCTATCCTGGCATAGACCGCCAGGTTCTATCTTGGCATAGACCGCCAGGTTCTATCTCTGGCATAGACCGCCAGGTTCTATCTTGGCATAGACCGCCAGGTTCTATCCTGGCATAGACCGCCAGGTTCTATCTTGGCATAGACCGCCAGGTTCTATCCTGGCATAGACCGCCAGGTTCTATCTGGCATAGACCGCCAGGTTCTATCTGGCATAGACCACCAGGTTCTATCTTGGCATAGACCGCCAGGTTCTATCCTGGCATAGACCCCAGGTTCTATCTTGGCATAGACCGCCAGGTTCTATCTTGGCATAGACCGCCAGGTTCTATCCTGGCATAGACCGCCAGGTTCTATCTTGGCATAGACCGCCAGGTTCTATCCTGGCATAGACCGCCAGGTTCTATCTTGGCATAGACCGCCAGGTTCTATCTTGGCATAGACCGCCAGGTTCTATCTTGGCATAGACCGCCAGGTTCTATCCTGGCATAGACCGCCAGGTTCTATCTTGGCATAGACCGCCAGGTTCTATCCTGGCATAGACCGCCAGGTTCTATCTTGGCATAGACCGCCAGGTTCTATCTTGGCATAGACCGCCAGGTTCTATCTTGGCATAGACCGCCAGGTTCTATCATGGCATAGACCGCCAGGTTCTATCCTGGCATAGACCGCCAGGTTCTATCCTGGCATAGACCGCCAGGTTCTATCCTGGCATAGACCGCCAGGTTCTATCCTGGCATAGACCGCCAGGTTCTATCCTGGCATAGACCGCCAGGTTCTATCCTGGCATAGACCGCCAGGTTCTATCCTGGCATAGACCGCCAGGTTCTATCCTGGCATAGACCGCCAGGTTCTATCCTGGCATAGACCGCCAGGTTCTATCCTGGCATAGACCGCCAGGTTCTATCCTGGCATAGACCGCCAGGTTCTATCCTGGCATAGACCGCCAGGTTCTATCCTGGCATAGACCGCCAGGTTCTATCCTGGCATAGACCGCCAGGTTCTATCCTGCATAGACCGCCAGGTTCTATCCTGGCATAGACCGCCAGGTTCTATCCTGGCATAGACCGCCAGGTTCTATCCTGGCATAGACCACCAGGTTCTATCCTGGCATAGAAGGGCACTGAAATATCAGTTCAGTCAATAACCCCCTATTGCACCCCACTGTTAGAGCTACCACCTGGTAATGATGTAACTACCCACAGAGTACTGACTGATGATGCCAGCAGATCAGTCTGTGCTGTGGTCACAGTTCTCAGGTGCTTACTCAGCTTTCTGTTCATTTCAGACGTAATCATATCCAATCCTGTCTGTGGAATCAATACTTGCCAGTCACTCTGTGTTACTGGGTTATTGGATCATTTCTGACGCCTCCACAACTGAAGTAGACACAGACTCAGGGTAGGTGATGAGGAAGCTGCTAGGTTCGTTGTCTTATCCCTGGTGACACTGGAGTGAGGTGGATTGCGTGTTGACATGTTGAGATGTGACTTGAAGTGATGTCATTTCTGCTGTCACTGGGAGGACATTGTTCTGTTGGTCTGTGTTTGGACTAATGGTCACTGGATAGATATTTACTCACACCAATGCCTGGCTTAGATGTCATGTCCAGTGTTGTATATACATGTTACATGCGTGCGTGTGTGCGTGCATGCATGGGTGTGTCTGTGCATGTGTGTGTGTGTGTGTGTGTGTGCGTGCGTGTGTGCGTGCATGCATGTGTGCATGTTTGCATGTTTTCATGCGTGTGTGTCTGTGCCTGTGCATGTGTGTGTCTGTGCATGTGTGTCGGTGCATGTGTGTGTGCTTGCCTGCATGCATGCGTGTGTCCATGCATATGTATGTGTGTGTGCATGAATGTGAATGTAATACTTGTGTGTTCCCACAATAAAAACTGAAAGAAAACCAAGTACCGGGGTAGTTTGTAACTAGCTCCTGGAGAAGAGTTTCACTTTTGGTCAGAGTCAGCGTTAAACAACAGTTGAACTGTAGATTGAGTAGATTTAGTTGGCAGGTACATAGATGGGATGTGCATGAGAGTGACAGAAAACACACAAATATGTTGTACCAGGAGACCAGGAGTAACTTGCTGATGTAGAGTGAAATCAGTGAAGTCTTTTGGGATCTGCAGTTTTCCTTCTTAGACAATCAGGGTGGCATGTTCTGTTTGTGTGAATACATTCTCTGTAGGTCTTTACACAGTGTAACTGAACTTGTGTGGATGCATCAGATAATGTAATTCTATTCCGGGAGCAATGACTTTGCTCCTTGACCTTGCTTTGGTCTTCTTCTTCTTCCAGAAGAAGAAGACCAAAGGCTGAGGATACAGGCGGGTGAACAGGAAAATTCAGATTTTTTTTGGGTGCAATGCAATATGTCAGAACAGTAATTGGTGCATGTAAACAGTAATGCGTGCTAAAGAACTAGTTATGTCTACAAAGTGTAATAATGCGAAGTCTGGATATTGCTCTTAAAGGTCATTTGGTCGTACACAGCAGGAGTTGTTTATTTACCGGTAGTTATAATTAACCACAAAAGAACCTTGACTTTTTATGATGGAAAAACATGTCATTTTAAAAGATCTTTTACGACAGAAAATACATGACATGTAAACAAATCCATCTACGTTATAGTTAGATGTTTTTCTGTGAGAGTGACGGCCACTTACACACAGTTAGTCCTCTGTGTGATGTGATCTGGCCTTGTTCTTGACCCTGTCACATGGTTTGATCTTGTCACCTGTCTGTGGGTGTTCTTGTGTGAATTAAGTGTTTTTGCGTAGTTGGTTGGTAATGGCATTATGCCATGATCTCTCAGGTCAATATCCTTATGTTCGTTTCTTCTAGGCTGTCATTCCATTTCCACTGTGAGTTGATAAATTGCTTAAAAACCTGGATACCAGACTGTTTAAAACATTACCCTTTTCATGTTATTTCTTTCTATTCAAGATGTGCCGTGCAAGTTTTAACTTAACATGAAATGTTTTCTCTCCGGGACCATTTCGGTTGATTTAATTTATTTTTCAGACAGCTGTTTATATTATGGTATTGTTTCACATGTTTGAAATGTTAGGATGTTGGGGCACATACACATAGAGAGATAAGATAATGTTTTTTAACGAGGATGGCTTCTCAGTCCTCTATTGTGATTACTACTACTACAGTCTTAGAAGAATCTCCTGGTCTAGCATTTTGATATGTCATTGTCAAATACATTACACCCTGTTTACCGTACATTCATGCATTGTTTTTCATTTTTAACATGGATGAATGGGTCAAGTAAAACAAATACGCTCCGTTGTGCTTGTGAGATTTCTGAGAATTTGGGCACCACATTATTATTACTGTTAAACTCACACAATACATTAATTGTTTTTGTATTACATCAGACTCACACAAAATACCAACGTTACACATCATAGGGGAGACATTTGAGTAAACCTACCTAAGAACTAATTTAGTCTAAAAATTGCACATCTTACTGTAGATAAGAAAATATATGAAAGAGATAATGCCTTAAACCGTACAGTGTTTATAGCTCTGATTGTAAACACTTTATCAACTCGAAGTAAACATGGAATGACAAACAATGAAACAGAACACATGGGTATTAGATCATAAATTAAAATTTAGTTAAGTAGGTTAGCTGCAAGTCAGCCAGTGTTGGTGGCAAATGGCACAGATCCACTGGTAATGCAGCTACTGAATTAAATGTGTATGACTAACACTGTGTTATATAGACCCCATTGAGTCATGCCATTATGCAGGCAGACTGATGCAGTACACTGTGTGTTCTGAACAAGGCTGAATGGATGTCTCTGGGTGTGTGTGTGTGTGTGTGTGTGTGTGTGTGTGTGTGTGTGTGTGTGTGTGTGTGTTTGTGTGTGTTTGTGTGTGTGTGTGGTTGTGTGTGTGTGTGTTTTGTGTGTGTGTGTGTGTGTGTGTGTGTGTGTGTGTGTGTGTGTGTTTGTGTGTGTGTGTGTGTTTGTGTGGTTTGTTTTGTGTGTGTGTGTGTGTGTGTGTGTGTTTGTGTGTGTGTGTGTGTTGTTGTGTGTGTGTGTGTGTGTGTGTGTTGTGTGTGTGTGTGTGTGTGTGGTGTGTGTGTGTGTGTGTGGTGTGTGTGTGTGTTGGTGTGTGTTTTGTGTGTGTGTGTGTGTGTGTGTGTGTGTGTGTGTGTGTGTTGTGTGGGTGTGTGTGTGTGTGTGTGTGTGTGTGTGTGTGTGTGTGTGTGTGTGTGTGTGTGTGTGTGTGGTGTGTGTGTGTGTGTGGGTGTGTGTGTGTGTGTGTGTGTGTGTGTGTGTGTGTGGTGTGTGGTGTGTGTGTGTGTGTGTGTGTGTGTGTGTGTGTGTGTGTGTGTGTGTGTGTGTGGTGTGTGTGTGGTGGGGGGTTGTGTGGTGTGTGTGTGTGGTGGGTGGTGGTCCCCCCCCCCCTCCCCACTAGACGTAGTCTGGGACAGTGTCTAGGAGATGGTTCAAGGGACAGCTGTCACACCCACCCTAGCTGTCTTCCCTGACCTTGACAGACAACAAGAGGGATCCCTGGGACTTGTACCGGTCTAGACTTACATAGCCCCTAGCTATTAGTAGCATTAACAGTTTTATTTTCCACAACTATCACTAGCTGGTAAGCTGGCAATTCACAACTCTGTTTTTAAAGTATTTACTGAATAATTTAAAACTGTTTACATTGTAAGGCAGGCAGTTTTTAATTCTTCAGTAAATATAATTTAATAATTAACAACTGCTTAAGAATCAAAGATATTATTGCAAACATCATTTGAGGTCTGCAATGATCAATATCAACCAGTTGAATAATATTAAATATTTCTGTTACTACTAATTATAGTTAAAAAGTTGTGAAATGCAAGCTTACATCAGCAAGCTAGTGACAGCTGTGAATAATAACACCATAAATGCTATTTATAGCTATGGGCTACGTAAGTTAGACCTGTACATTGTAAGACAGATATAGAAGAGATATGTTGACTGTAGATTTTAAACAGGCATAGTATTTTTGGGATCAAACTAAATGTCTTATCAGAGTGGATTCTCACCAAAACGTACCAATTCTTTTTTGAGACCCCAAACCAGTTATGGTGACAATCTGTGCATCACAATCAGGAGGGTTGATTCAATTGAGCACTTGATGCTGTGATCAGTTATTTTATAACCCCTGATTCATTTGAGCTTAATTAAGATGGCTATATTCTACAGGATGGTTTTGTCGTTTTACAGACGAACGTAACATGTGAATCGAAGAGAACGTAACAAGCAACAACTCGTCGCCATGGCAGCCAAGGTGAAGGCACTCCAGATGTGGTGTAAGAAACAGTGTGAGGGTTACAGAGACGTTGACGTCACGAATATGACATCGTCGTTTAAAAGTGGACTTGCTTTCTGCGCCATCATTCACCGCTTCCGACCTGACCTCATGTAAGATTTCCTCACTTCTCAAGCTTTCTTCATCAGCAAACTGCATTATGAAGAAGATGCAGGTTTCAGAATTAAAGATTATATGGAAGACCCTATTTTTTTAATGATGACTGAGTTGTAAGGAGGGGGCCCTCAAATGAAGTGTCAAGTTGTATATGTTGATAATTACCTTGCAATGACTCGCAACATGTTGTGATTTGTGCTAGATTTATTTCATTATTTTATTATAAATAAACTATTATTGGAAGTTATTACAGGCACAAGACACAGGTGTTATTCTACAAACACTAATTAGGTTTCAACACATATGCAGAACTAAATGTCTGAATTAAAATATATATAAATATAGATTATGATATTTAGCAATGACTGTAGAATCTGATGATATAAATGATACTGGTGGGCAAATTCACTTATTAGTTATCAATTACTAACCAGTGACTGAAAAGAAGTTGGATCAACTGACTGGGTCACGCTGAACAATGTAAAGTAACAATTAAAATTTATTATTACCTTTTTTGTCTAATCTGCTTAAAATACACTAAGTAAATGTTATGGCTATAACTGTAATGTTTCACAGACCATATTGTTGTCGTATAACTACTTTATGCTTATCATGTTGCAGAGACTACGATTCATTGTCAAAAGAAAATGTCTTTGACAATAACAAGTTGGTAAGTGTGACTTTCTGTTGCTGTTACAATATGTGACTACAGAGTGCGACAGAGTGAATAAGTTAGCACGTGTCCACAACCATATCTTAGGCTGGATGATATTTATTCATTATCATAACTGTTTATGCCCCTTATGGAGCACCTACACAGCCTCAGGGTTTGATCTGTCAGCGTCCTGTGCTTACATGGCCTATCTAGAGTAATGGACTTAAACATTGCAAGGACACAAGTTGTATATTGATGTCATGCTTGGCTTGGTGTTGAGACACCTGTCTACATTCACCTGTGGTGTCTTTCTCTGCTACGAATACCTGATGCTATGAGAGAACAGTTTTCTCATAAGGTAACACTTCATCATGGCGGACATTAACTCCCATCTGCATTCAAGGGAATGGACCATATTTGCTTTAAAAGCAATAATTTTGCCAAATTTGCTAAATGTGTTTCCTTGAATTTGTTTATGGAAAGATAAAGAATATGAGTAGGTTATCTAATTTAGAAAGTTGTAGAATTCACGGATACCCACAGAGCTTATTCAAAAACAGAGAAATGTAGTTTTATAACTGCCAGTGTGAAATTAGAATAAATTAAAATAGTTTCATTTTGCCAGCATCTAAAAACCTATCTCTTTAATGCTGCATATCCTCCTTAGCTTCCTAGCTCCTTCATCCATCCATTGACGACTCACGCATTGTTTATGATAACAAGATTGCAGGATTTGTCGTACCACAGAGCTTGAGTCTTGAGGATATTGGCACATAAGAAGTCGCTATTATTATTAGAAATAGTTCATAATATTGAATTGGTAAGAAATTAAAAATACCAGCTTTAAAAGATAAAAATGCATGACATTTTTGAAAGAACAGTTATAGATTTAAATGTGTGAAACTGTTTTTTTTACCAAAAGAAGATAATAAGTGAAGGCAATATTTCTACAGATTATGTGAAGCCATTGTCAGTATATATTAAAATAAAATATTGATTAAAAAACACAAGTGGGGATTTGTTCACTCTGGATAGCTGCTTTGTGTGGCATTGTTCTCCAATCTAGAATGTTCTATGCAGATTCAATGTCTTGTGTGTGTGTCTGTGAGACAAATTCAGGTCAGTGTTTACTGATAAGACATGTTTACATATCATATAATTCCAACATCCTCCTCGTCCTGCTACAGAGTACCCTCTTACTTGACCACACTTGACCAGTGACGGGTGTCAATAAATGAGGAGTGTTTACAAATACAAATAAAACTTTGTGTGCGTAATGTTTACCGACCCGGCTCTTGTGGTCATAACACAACTAGATGCAAATAGCCTGTGTCGGTGCATTAGTCATAACTTGAATTAATGGCATCCAGTTTCGTGATATGAATATTTAGGGGCAGTGTCCCTCATTCCAAGTGGGCAGTGTGCCGTTACATTCTCGTCTTCTTACTGCTTTTCACATGCGTTTTTGCACAGAATGTTACCATCTGTAGAGACTGATCCTACCCGTAATCTTGTCTGTGGTCACAACTGGTAAAGCAAAACAGTTCACACTGGTGCACTGCTGTAATGAAAGTAGGACAGTAGCTGGTTTTTTTTAAAGCCAGGCAAAATACACTGTACCTGCATGGGAAATCCTGCTATGTCGTTATGTGATGTCTATGTACCACGTTTACTTGTCAATGTAGTCTTGTCTAGAGGCCCTGTCACCTCGCTTGTAGCTTTGGACGGGCAGAGCTCATTTTGGATTGTTAAAAATATGTGTGTACAGGTGGAATGTACACAGTGTCATACACACATGTACATACACACACACACACACACACACACACACTCACTCACTCACTCACTCACTCACTCACTCACTCACTCACTCACTCACTCACTCACTCACTCACTCACTCAATTTTTAAACCACTCACTGTACCCCATGGGAAAACCTCATGTCATGTCACAGTACCCCATTACGTCAACACGTCAAGGCAACGTCACCACACACACGGGGACAGCACATTTTAAAAAATATTTTCTACTGGAATTTTAAAACATTACATAAAAAAATTTCACTCTGCATAAAGACCAGCTGACTAGATAATTGTAGAATTCAGCACTGTCAATATGCAATAGGAATCGACATGGACAAGTATAATGCAATTTTACTGACAGATGTCCTGTTGTTGACTGTTAAGATTGGGCATGCTTTCCTTAACCACACAGCTTTTACACAAGGAAAAAATATGTGTCTGACATCACAATTTAACACTCAGGTACATGTTTTTTTGTCAGGGAATGTAAAAATATCACATTTGTTATGAGGGGTAACTTCAGTGTCACCGAGGCCTCTATCATATGTGACACAGTCAAAGTCTAGAGCATTGTGTGAATGCCACCATAACATCTAAAGTCACGAGTGAATGAACACGAACAAATGAGTTAGGAACAAGTAACATTTTCACACAGTTTGACCAAGAGCTAGACACGTCAGCTGCAGTCACCAGGTGTGTTGACGGTGACTCACTCTCAGTCCAGTCTCAGGGTCATCAACCGTGACAATATCAATAGGCCTTTTTATGGCACTCTAGTACCGGGGTCACACCAGAATGGTTTATATGTATATAGGGTATATACCCCTTAGTGACATTGCCTACACAGTGATATTGGCCCCACAGTGATTCTGGCCCTGCAATGACACTAGCGTCACAGTGACACTGGTCACAATGATGATGGCTCAGTGTTGACGCCTGTCCGACAGTGACATTGGCCCCACAATGACATAGACACTACACTGATGCTGGCCCAATATTGACACTGGCCCATAAATGACACCTGTGCCATAGTGACATTGTCCCTACAGTGACCCTGATCCCATGGTGACACTGAATGCATACACAACACTTAGGTATCTCTGACACTGTATATAGTTAATGAACCAAGCTGCTTCAAGCGTTTAACAGGTTTGACGTGTCTGTAAATAACCAGGATAGACTCAAATGTTAGAACTGCGAGTTAAGAGGACTGGTCAGTGTCACTTGAGTGAGACCTGTATGTAGTGTGTACATACACTTCATTTGGATCATAAACTGTGAGTCATGCTGGGCCAGGCCAATTGTGGTTGCTTGTTGCTGTCTCTGTTTCATATATGTACATTTGTATGAGCACAAATTGACACATGCATGCATGTACACACATGCACACACACATGCAAGTGTGCAAACTCTACACTCTGCACCCATACATCCATCTGGACAGTTTCCATCATTATCCTAGATTACAATTGAACAACTTTTGGATATTCACGGTATTACACACGCACGCACGCACGCATGCATGCACGCACACACATACACATATCTGTGAAAGTAATTTAAAAAAATCATAACTCATGTACTATAATCGAGTTTAACCCAGTAGGATTCAACTGGCAAATAAACATTATTATAAAATTATATAATTATATATATATATATATATATATATGTTTATAGATATATTGTATATATAAAATATATATATATATATATATATATATATATATATATATATATATATATATATATATATTTATTATTAGAATATATATATATATATTTATTATTAGAATATATATATATATTCTAATAATAAATTTTTTATTTCCCAGTTGAATCCTAGTAGATTAATATACATAAATGATTCTTTTAAAAATTTACTTAAAACAGAAAAACATTCAATTAAACCAAACTGTTTATGTACACAATATAATTGTGAATAATCACAGAAAATGCTAGATTTAGTTGCTTACAAATAAGAACTATAAAATAGCGCATACAAATATTCCCATGAACTGGTCAGTCTCATTGACCACTGTGTTGTCCTGGCAGGCCTTTGACGTTGCCCACAATGAGCTGGGGATAGCTGCCCTGCTGGACGCTGAAGACATGGTCGCAATGAGAGTGCCAGACAAACTCTGCATCGTCACCTACGTGGCCCAGTACGCTAACTACTTCCGAGACAAGACACCAGGTGAGAGTAGCTGCGTCAGTGTTGGACAATATTGCCACATATATTGACAGGTGACAAACAAACTGTCAGTTGGTTTATCTACAGTTCAACTGGTTTTCATCCCGGTGCATACTGTCTTAATCATTTAGCTATGACGTTTTTATTTTTAGACATCCGTAATTGTCTGCACGATCCATAGATAACTTCCGCGGTAAGGATTATTTGAGTTTTATGTGCAGTTAGTGTCTGTGTTGTATGTCCTCTGTTTGTCATGTAGTTTTTTCAACTTTCTTCAGATGTGAAAAATATGTAAGTTACATTTGAATATCACTATTAAGGCAAGAAATTACATATTTGTTTGTCTTGCAGTTGGGGGTCCAGGGGTGAAGCAGAAAGTGGCGACAAAACGCCACACCCCAAAGGAAAATGTCGAACCAGTACGTGAGGCCAAACGACCAACGCCAGATGCTACAGTCAAACAGGTGAACAGGGGGGACTGTCAGGGGTGTAGCAAGGCACAGGGAACAGTCAGGGGGTTGAGAGTGTACATGGGATAGTTGGGGGACAGTGGGTTTTGGAAGTTATTGGGGAGAATCCGAGTGTTAGGATCAGTCAGGGTTTGGGGAAGATTCAAGGGACAGTTAGTGGGTTTAGAAGGTACAGGGTACAGTTAGGGGGTTGGAAAGGTACTGGGAACAGTTAGGGGGTAGTGAAGATACTGGGGACAGTTAAGGGGTTGGGAAGGTATCTGTACAGTTAGGGTTTTTTCGAAGGTACTGGGGACAGTTAGGAGGTTGTGAAGGTACTGGGGACAGCGAGGGGGTTGTGAAGGTACTGGGGACAGTTAAGGGGTTGGGAAGGTATCGGTACAGTTAGGGGGTTGGGAAGGTACTGGGGACAGTTAGGGGGTTGTGAATGTCCAGGGGGCAGTTAGGGGGTTGGGAAGGTTTATGCAACTGTCAGTTGGTTGGGACAGTGTAGGGGACCGTCTGTAGTTTGGGTATTGTTCTAGTTGCTATAAAACAAAGCAAAGGATAATTATGAGGATTGTTTAATGATTCTGACAAACCCCAATATAGTAACATAATTTAAATGTATAAAATTGTGTTTAAATCTTCCATTCTATTTTACCAAGTTATGAAAAGGACCACGCAGAGTTATTCAGCTGCAATAGATTTTGCGGCAGTTTTTCATATATCCTGTAGACTGATGCTGCCAGCAGACTGATGCTGCCAGCAGACTGATGCTGCCAGCAGACTGTGCTGCCAGCAGACTGATGCTGCCAGCAGACTGATGCTGCCAGCAGACTGATGCTGCCAGCAGACTGATGCTGCCAGCAGACTGATGCTGCCAGCAGACTGATGCTGCCAGCAGACTGATGCTGCCAGCAGACTGTGCTGCCAGCAGACTGATGCTGCCAGCAGACTGATGCTGCCAGCAGACTGATGCTGCCAGCAGACTGATGCTGCCAGCAGACTGATGCTGCCAGCAGACTGATGCTGCCAGCAGACTGATGCTGCCAGCAGACTGATGCTGCCAGCAGACTGATGCTGCCAGCAGACTGATGCTGCCAGCAGACTGATGCTGCCAGCAGACTGATGCTGCCAGCAGACTGATGCTGCCAGCAGACTGATGCTGCCAGCAGACTGATGCTGCCAGCAGACTGATGCTGCCAGCAGACTGATGCTGCCAGCAGACTGATGCTGCCAGCAGACTGATGCTGCCAGCAGACTGATGCTGCCAGCAGACTGATGCTGCCAGCAGACTGATGCTGCCAGCAGACTGATGCTGCAGCAGACTGATGCTGCCAGCAGACTGATGCTGCCAGCAGACTGATGCTGCCAGCAGACTGATGCTGCCAGCAGACTGATGCTGCCAGCAGACTGATGCTGCCAGCAGACTGATGCTGCCAGCAGACTGATGCTGCCAGCAGACTGATGCTGCCAGCAGACTGATGCTGCCAGCAGACTGATGCTGCCAGCAGACTGATGCTGCCAGCAGACTGATGCTGCCAGCAGACTGATGCTGCCAGCAGACTGATGCTGCCAGCAGACTGATGCTGCCAGCAGACTGATGCTGCCAGCAGATTGTGCTTCCAGCAGCGGGATTCTCCAGCGTTTCCGGAACTTTCTAAATAACACGATTGTTGTTTTCAGTGGAAACCCACAGCACCATCTGGTGGCCGTGTGGAAGCCTCAGCGAAACGAGACACATTTGGTGACAAATGCGCGATGTGCGGGAAGAAAGTGATGCTGGAGCAACTTCGAGGAACGATCTCCAGCCGCTGTTGCCGAGGTGCTCCGCAGACTGGGCCGCCCTTTGCGAGCAGACTGTGCTGCCAGCAGACTGTGCTGCCAGCAGACTGTGCTGCCAGCAGACTGATGCTGCCAGCAGACTGATGCTGCCAGCAGACTGATGCTGCCAGCAGACTGATGCTGCCAGCAGACTGATGCTGCCAGCAGACTGTGCTGCCAGCAGACTGATGCTGCCAGCAGACTGATGCTGCCAGCAGACTGATGCTGCCAGCAGACTGATGCTGCCAGCAGACTGATGCTGCCAGCAGACTGTGCTGCCAGCAGACTGTGCTGCCAGCAGACTGATGCTGCCAGCAGACTGATGCTGCCAGCAGACTGTGCTGCCAGCAGACTGATGCTGCCAGCAGACTGATGCTGCCAGCAGACTGATGCTGCCAGCAGACTGATGCTGCCAGCAGACTGATGCTGCCAGCAGACTGATGCTGCCAGCAGACTGTGCTGCCAGCAGACTGTGCTGCCAGCAGACTGATGCTGCCAGCAGACTGATGCTGCCAGCAGACTGTGCTGCCAGCAGACTGTGCTGCCAGCAGACTGATGCTGCCAGCAGACTGATGCTGCCAGCAGACTGTGCTGCCAGCAGACTGATGCTGCCAGCAGACTGATGCTGCCAGCAGACTGATGCTGCCAGCAGATTGTGCTTCCTCAGCTGGATTCTCATGTTTCCGGAACTTTCTAAATAACACGATTGTTGTTTTCAGTGGAAACCCACAGCACCATCTGGTGGCCGTGTGGAAGCCTCAGCGAAACGAGACACATTTGGTGACAAATGCGCGATGTGCGGGAAGAAAGTGTACGTGCTGGAGCGACACTTCGAGGGAACAACCCTCTACCACCGCCGCTGTATCCGGGGCTCCCAGAGGGCCGCCTCTTTTGGGAAGGCAGGGGAGACCAATGGGGAGACTGGGAGGGAAGAGTTTGGGAAGAAGGAGAAGGAGAATCGAGTGCCACCGAACGGCCCTTCCTCCCTGCTGATACAGGTGAACGGAGGGCCAAAGCCTTACGTGCCGTCTAGGGAGGACGTGGGGAAGAAGTCAGATACTAATGGGACCACAGGGACTTCTTCCCTTCTCTCCAATCTGCGAGGACCTGCTCCTTATAAAGGGGAGATGTCAATGACACCACCGAAAGCCAGGCAGACGGACGTGCAGAAAACCAACTGGAATAAATTCCTGGGGGTATCGCCCTCGGGGAAAAAAGAACACACTAAACAGGTAGAAAAAATGGATGTGGACGATGATGTGCCCCCTCCATTGCCACTGTCAAAGGTGCCCCCCATGAAACCCCCCCGACTGCTTGAAACATCATCCACAGTCGTGGAAAAGGCACAAACTGCTCCGGTTGAACGATTTAAACGAGTGACAGAGGAAGAGCCAAAGACAGCCAAAAAAGACACGAGGACGACGTTACAGCAGAAACCAGAAAACACAGCAGTGCTTTCTGGTCTGCTGAAAAGTCTGGCACATGTCAGACAAGATGGCAGCCCTGGGACAAATGGCCCACATGCTGGAAGTCAGGCAGCCACATCGCAGTTCACTCTGATTAAGACAACTTCGCCTGTTTCAAAGCCCGATATAAAAAAGCGAAATGACGATTTGCATACAACATTGACACACACAACTAGAAAAACTACACCTTTTGGTTCAGTTGAGCAGAGAGAGAAATCAAAGAAGGACACCATAAGTGGTGTCGCCACAAAGAAGGTGGACTCATCACAGGAACTGAAAGCGAAAATTAACACTTTTGAACATGCAAAAGATGGATCTGAATCAAAGGCCACGTTCTGCTCCAGTTATAAGACAACAGATCAGACACCAGCCCCCAGTGTCCCAGCGTCGTTAGAAAGTGCCAAATTTGCAAAACGTCCACAACTGAATTCGTACCTTAAAAGCAACGTCTGGAAATGACAAATTGAACAAGGGGCCGACAGTCATCCGACCGCCGACATCCATATTGAAGAAAGGGTCGAACAACAGCCATGCGAAAAGGACACAACCAAATGGTCTAGACCACAGGGACAGTGAAGATGTCGCCACCACCAGTATGTCAGAACATGTCAACACACACGGCCCTGATGCACAGGTTGTTGCTGGCAACAACTTCAGTGCATTTAATATAAACGACTCTGTAGAGCTGGACAGCAGCAAGAGCAGTGGGAAGGGGGAGAGGAAGGAGAGGGAGAAAAAGGAGGAGGGGGAGAAAAATGGGGAGAGGGAGGAGAAGGGAAAAAATGGGGAGAGGGAGGAGAGGGAGCAAATAGGGAAGAAGGAGGAGAGGAAACAAAAGGGGGAGAGGGAAGACAAGGGGGAGAAGGCATCCAGGGGGAAGCCAACATGGCAGGTGGAGGTGGAGGCGCGGGGAGGGAAGATACCAAGGCAGCAGGTCCCTAAACACGGGAAGAAGGAGTCGGGAGGTGGTGATGCGGCCGTGAGTGAGACGGACTGGCAGAGGGAGGCGCGTCGCAGGGAGGCAGCCCGCGGGGGGAGGTACACAGACCCCGAGAAAAAACATGTATCAGCTATTAAGAATTCCCCAGAACCTGAGCAGATGGGATCACCAGGCTGAGCAGACGAGATCACCGGCTGAGCGTACAAGATCACCGGCTGAGCATACGGGATCACCAGCTTGAGCGTACAAGATCACCTGCTGAGCATACGGGATCACCTGCTGAGCGTACGGGATCACCTGCTGAGCGTACGGGATCACCGGCTGAACGTACAGGATCACCGGCTGAGCATATGGGATCTCCAAAGAACACGCATCTGAAGAGAGGTGAGGTGTTCTACATCAAAGACAAACCAGTCGGGGACATCTCCACTGGGCCCACGGACAAGAACATTGAGAAGGAGTCGCACGGGAAGACAGAATGGCAGCTAGAGGCGGAACGTCGCCAGCGGAACCAACGTCACAAGGATGAGGCCTCGTGTCCCACACCGGCGCCGAGAAACATCTCGAAACCACCACCAGAGGTCAGCACTGAGCTGGCTCGTCCACCTAGTGAGAGCGTAGTTGTGGACAAACCAGCACGTGTGCGAGTGAAGCCACGTGCGGTGAAGACGCAGTGGTATGTTGACGTGGAGAAGCGGAAGACGACAGCAGATAGAGTCGACCCTGAGAAGTCTGTGCAATACACAGAGGTAGGGACTGTGATATTACTCACTTTGGTGAAATATTATGTATTTTTTATGTGTTAATTTCTAACTTAGACATTTTAATGTTTTTTTACACAATTTTAGATTTTTTGTTGTGTTATTTATTTTATTGTGTATTCATGATGCAATTGTATGTGTCAACACAAAGACACATTCCAAATTGACATATTTTATGTCGATCACGCCAATAAAATATCTGTATTTTGTATTTCGGTGCTGTTTAATGAAATTGTAGTTTTGCACTATGTCATTAAATAAATCCATCACTAGTCTCTGTAGATTATGCATAATGTTGGACCAACAAAATAGTCACTTTAATGAGTTTAATCTTATTTGAGTATAAATATATGACTACATTCTAATTCAGTTACTATATCATAATTCTATTATTCCAGGTCATCATTGAAAATGGGTCAGATCGAATTGAGCGGCCCTATGTGATTGGTTCGGCGAATCGGGTAAACTATACAGACGTTACCGTGTCGACGAAGAAGACGATCCGCCCGGAGATGCGGTTCAGTTTCAACCTCCATGACTTCAAGCCCAATGCAGAGGGGACTGAACCAGAAAACCCTGTGAAGTCACCCCCTGCACGCCCTCCCACCTTGCCCTCCAGAAAGACCAGGCGGGCGCCCCTCCCACCAACCATCATAAGACCTGGCCAGACTCCCAAGCGAACCGTGAGTGTTTGTCCTTTACTAAACATTACGGCCACTTTACTTATGCAATAAAATATTAAATATGTTCCCACAAGGCTGGTCATTTTTTTCCTGAACTATTTGTTCTGTTATGCTTTTGTTTACACCTTTGTTTTATAACCTTTTGATTTGTACAATATATGACAGTCTATTGCGTGAATTTATTAATGATAGATGTGGCAATGTAATGAGTCTGATTGCGTAGTCAGTCAGTTTTACTTTTTAAAGGTTATTAATTTTTTTATAACATGCAAAGCAACATTTAATTATTCTAACATGCCTCGAGCAAACTTATCAATATTAACACATTACAATATTACTAACATTGTGGAGATATTATGTAATAAGTTAAATATTCATAGATGTCATGGCATATCAGTCCTTGCTAAATGGCCACCATCAAACATGAATTCAGTTTCGCAAATAGTCTTTTATTTAACAGTGTCTTTGAAATTAAGTTATGTAAATCATTGACGTGACTGATGCTAGTTTGGCTGGTGCCTATGTACAATGTTAGTTGAACGTCTGTTTGTTTAGGTGAATGCTGAGAAGCGGATGTCGCCTGTAGAGATCTGCCGTCAACTGCGAGAGATCGACATGGAACTGAGAGATCTGGAGGCCGAAGGTCGTGACCTGGAGACGCAGATTCGCAGTGGTACGTTTACTTCCATCCTCGCACACCAGGGGGCGCTGTGGCTGATTATGTCAGTACCAGCTCTTCTGACACCCCTTTAAAAAGACATCTTTTAATGTCAGTCATTTAAATCATTCACAAGGAGTAACGTTCTATAATTTTGGGTGATATCACCCATATGCTGCTCCTGTTACTTGCAATGTTTCGGACATGAATTTGGGATTGGGATTCCCACCTGTCATGTATCCGTCTTCAAATTGGGACAGGTACTTGCGCTTTTTGCCACGGCTGATGCTGTAGCGACTGGCGGAGTCAGTTGCTATTATTTTATAGGTCACTCCCAACATTTTCAGAGATTATCAGCCAGGGGTACAGTAGTGCAGCGCAATGACCCCTGGCTTGTGAGGATATCTATCTGTGTCTGGCAGGGAAAGCTGTGATCTTTTTCTTATTTAGATTGCACCATCGTATATAAAGCAACACTGTGTGCAGGTAATGTAGAGGGCGCTGTTAGCAAATAGTACCAATGACAGTCTCTGCTACTGTGTAAATATAGTATACACATGTGTCCCCGACAGCAGTGTGACTTTCTAGGTACAAATGATGAATGACTTTCTAGGTACAGATGGTAACGTGTTGTATATGACTTTCTAGGTACAGACGACGAGATGGACACATCAGAAGAACTCATGGTGCAGTGGTTTGGACTCATCAACCAGCGAAATGAGCTAGTACGCAAGGAGGCCGACCTCATGTACAGGTAGGTGGCAGCACTTGCACAAGATGGCGCCTCTCACCGCAGGAAGCACCAGTATCATTGCAGTTAAACGTTATCAATATATGACCTTCAGTTTTAAAGTAATATTATAAAAAGTAGTAACAATATGTGACCTTTAATACGTCAGTAATACAAACAAGTTAAGAAAGAATCTGACTAAGACACAGCACGACTAACATAACCAAATCAATGTTTACGATTATGCGAAATAAAAAGCAAATTTGCCCCATACGAAAACAATACAAACATATACAATACATAATCATATACCCGGTCGTAATCAGTCCTCGTAGATTGTTGTGTTTGTGTGTAGAGACTTGTTCCAGGCGCTCTAGGTTACTGATGTGTGCGATGTGTTTACAGGCAGAAGCAGCAGGAGTTGGAAGGAATCCACGAGGACGTCGAGTATGAACTACGGTGTCTCATGGACAAACCTGGTAGGCAGTCAATAGTAACACAGCTGTGGGGTTACTTGGGAACCAAGTCACTTTGGCGCAAAGAAACTGTGATAAAACACTTGGTCAAACCACTAACTGACCTGGATAGTTTTATTGTAAATTTATACTCAAATTGTACTATTTTGCCTAGTATTTAATCTTATTATCATCCGGTTATTGTTGATATTTTAAAGTTTTAATGACCGTACATATTCTATGTTTGTAATTCGCGTTATTACTGTCTATCAACATATCCACCGGTTGTGTAATGTCAAACTACGTCTCATAAACACCTGAGGCATATCAGCTGACAAATGAGTTTTCCACAGTAGAAGGTGTGAGCAGAATTATATTCAAAATTATGTGATTAATGATGTAGACAGTGGGCACTGTCACTGTACACTCACCAGTGTGTGGGAGAAGAAGGGCAGTCTTGTTGTGTCACAGTGTATCACTTGTGAGTTCTGTCTGAGCTAACAGTGGCATGTGTCTGTCCTCAGACCACCAGAAGACAGAGACAGAGAGGAAGCGGGAGGCGGTCCTGCTGCAGGAGCTGCTGGAGACTGTCAACATGAGGAACAGTATCATCGACTCCATGGAGGAGGACAGAATCAGGTACGACACTGTGTCACCATGTCACTGTGTCACCACATCACTGTGTCACCCTGCCACTGTCACCAAGTATATATGTCACCAAGTCTCTGTGTCAACATGTCATTGTGTCACCATTTCACTGTGTCACCAAGTCACTGTCACAAAGTCACTGTGTCACCATGTCATTACATTATTGTATATTGCCATGTCAGTATGTCACCACATCACTCACAAAGTTACTGTGTAACCAAGTCACCAAGACACTGTGTCACCAAAACAGTGTCATGAAGTCACTGTGTCACCAAATTACTGTGTTACCATGTAACTTTGTAACCTTGTCACAAAGTCACTGTGTCACCAAATCACTGTTAATTAGCAAATGTGTGTACACATGTGTTCCGTTTTGCAAAGTCTTTGCTTGGTGTAATACTTAGCCACATCATAGCATAAAGTAATGTATTTAAATCCAGGATAATCATAACTGCTTTCCGTCTTGTTAAGCTAATTCCAACTTAGCTACAGTGAGTAGTTATCAGGTGTGTGTGGTGTGTTATAGGTACATTGAGTGTGTAGTTATCAGGTGTGTGTGGTGTGTTATAGGTACATTGAGTGTGTAGTTCTCAGGTGTGTGTGGTGTGTTGTAGGTACATTGAGTGTGTAGTTCTCAGGTGTGTGGTGTGTTGTAGGTACATTGAGTGTGTAGTTCTCAGGTGTGTGGTGTGTTGCAGGTACATTGAGTGTGTAGTTCTCAGGTGTGTTGTAGGTACATTGAGTGTGTAGTTCTCAGGTGTGTGGTGTGTTGTAGGTACATTGAGCGTGTAGCTCTCAGGTGTGTGGTGTGTTGTAGGTACATTGAGTGTGTAGTTCTCAGGTGTGTGGTGTGTTGTAGGTACATTGAGTGTGTAGTTCTCAGGTGTGTGGTGTGTTGTAGGTACATTGAGTGTGTAGTTCTCAGGTGTGTGATGTGTTGTAGGTACATTGAGTGTGTAGTTCTCAGGTGTGTGGTGTGTTGTAGGTACATTGAGTGTGTAGTTCTCAGGTGTGTGGTGTGTTGTAGGTACATTGAGGAGGACCAAGAAATAGCTGAGGTACTGGGAATGAAACGTGAGTAGAAATACTAAACAATGTAGTCAAAAAAAACTAAACTCCAACGTATACAGAGTTGTTTAACATGTATGGTACTTAAGACCCCCCCCCCGTTTCTACACTACACTACCACTACCACTACCACTACCACTACCACTACCACTACCACTACCACTACCACTACCACTACCACTACCACTACAAAAGCAGTTGCATTGGCTTCCAATTGTATAGTCAAATAAATTTAAATTGGCTACTGTTACATACTATACTCTTTTCTATTCAAAAGTGCACATACTTAGTTAATCTACATTTCTCTCATATATCTTGTTCTTAGATCATCCTTTTTGTTGCTAAGCCTAAGCACAATATTGGCAAACATGTGTGCTGCGCCAACAATCTGGAATCAACCCCCTACTACAATTAAATCTTCTGAAACTATAGCCACCTTCTATAACTAACTAAAAACATATTTGTCGGAAATTGTTTTTCCACCATAAATTGTTGGTGGTTCCATGCTCCAATGACGACTCTTACCTGTCCTCATTTATGATTACACCAAATAATTTTATTTGTTGCGCCTTTGAGCTTGAATCTTCAAGGATGTAGGTGCTATAGAAATGTTGCTATTATTATTATTATTAACTTTTTTAACGTAGACTGTCAGCAACTTATTGCTCATATACACAATATGATGACAACAGCGCAGCATGACTTAAATCTCTGAAATACTTTTGTTGCTGTTTTTGTTGTACTTTTAAATATATATATATATATATATATATATATATATATAGTGGTTCACAAGCATGTCAATATGTATCATTGATAACACAAGTATCAAGTTGTGCAAAACTGCTGACTTACACTGTGGCTGAATACTTTCTTGAAAGTTTAATTAATGCTTGTTTGATCAATCTGACAAGTGTATAAAGTTTAGATTAGTTTACGCAGAGCGTGAACTACACATGCACCATGTGATGACTGCATCATAAGATCATCACCAATGTTCATCTTCTTTCCACAGATCTTGGGGCAGACGCTCAGCCACCATCAAGGCCAGACACCAAGCCACAGAAACCTACAAACAAACACCAGAAAACAAATGGCTTCATTCAGCCCGTGGCCACTGTTAGGTGACACCGTCTGCCTTGTTCTTCACCAAATACTCTCTGTACCAACGTTTGTCCAAGTTTATAACCATATGCAATAGATACAGTAGGTTATGCAAGAGCAAGACTGCTCTGTGCTTGCTTGAAACGTGTCTTAATCTATGCCAATCTGTGAAGGAAGTAACAGCCAATGATATGCATTTTGCAACATCACTTTTAATTGGTTAAAATTGTGATGATGATGAATATTCAACGATTCATATTCAGTGATTCATGGTGACATAACTTACAAAGCCTATTATTAATCCATGTACTAGTTATGACTTACTATTATTACTTATAACTATTACATAAGTATGTATTTACAACTTAGATAACTAAGTTCCATAAGTTTTACCATGTTATACCCTGGTGGTTGGAACATAATTATAATCTCAGCAGACATTGTGGTTAAGATAATGTGCATGTCTTACTTTTTGGGTTTTATTTTAGCTAAATAGTGTTATCATAATTTTCTGTGTGAAGCAGGATATTCACAGAGAGCAAACAGGATTATTGCAGAATAAAATAATATCATGTTTTTGTGTGACAAGGATATGCTTTGAAATATGCAAATAGACTAATTTCCATGCAACATTTTGTAGCTGTAATACCAGTTGTTTTCTAATAGGAGAAAATTGGTTGACGTTTAACTTACTTTAATCGCAGAATGGTATGTGATGTCATGCAAAACTGGCAACTTACTTTAATTTGTTGTTTCTTGGATTATTGTGTCTGTCCTTACGATTGAGACATAAAGTGATATTTATCAGGGATAAGAAATAATATTCCCAATATTTTATATTTACTGTATTTACATAAATAATTTCATGTGTTTAGCTATGTACTGAGGCAAGTTGTTCCTTGTGGAAAATGTGCGTTACGACAATAACACACAGTTTAACACGCCATTTTTGATCATGTGTCTTGTGTTATTACAAATGAAGAATTTATATGGTACGGTTGAATGCTTATGCAACAGTTATAATCTTTGTGTTTAGTAAACATATCTGCATTCCTGTGAAATGCAGTTTTGGCTCAGCTATAGCAGGAGTAATGCCTGGTGCAGCGTTGCTTAATAACAGTCGATCTTAATTTTATTATTCTGTGCAAATTTATTAACACACAGTTCAAATATCACTGGAAAGATGCGACAGGTGTTTTTTTTATGTCTGATTAAAATAATATATTGGAGGTTCAGAATATGTAAAATTAGGTGCTATACAAGTCAAGTGTGTGCTTGTTTGTTGCGTGTAAATGCAATGTGTATTTAGTAAGTGGTATAGCATGAATACAAGTCGCTTGAAAGTGTTTGTTCTCTGTCATACAGAGCTTATTGTACATATCAGCAATTATGATAACTGCTTAATTTATACCCAGTAGTGTCTTACTATTTTGTTGCATGTGTCTTGTTTCCTATGTCCAGAATGAGGCAGGCCTTTATACTGGACCTCAATTTCTGTCATTGGTCCTACCTATATTCTTCCATCTGTCGTTCTCCATTCTCAGTCATGCCATATCTCTCAAACTCTCTTAACATATTACTCTATCATTGTAGTGTCCGACTCCCTTTCCCTGCCGTCTTCCTGGCCATGTTTCCCACACACAATTCCTATGTCCAACCCGCCAATATCAAGTTCATCCTAAACCTTTATTTCCTTTGTTATATGAAACATTGTACAGTTGCGAATGTCCTGAGTTCTTGTTTTGGTGTGGATGAATATGGAAAATATATTTATGCGGTGTTGTATGTGAACCGTTATTGAATGCATGTGTGCCTATGTTTACCATCGTCTTCAAGTGTGCGAATATAGATATTATTATCGCGGTGAATCAGTGCCAGTGTTTATCATGGTTATTACAGTGTATACACAAATAAAACATGTTTTTTTTAATATCTTGTATTTTGTTATCACTTTGAAACTCACATCATGAAATGCGTGTGTGTGGTATGTGTATGGTGTGTGTGTGGTGTGGGGTATGTGTGGGGTGTGTGCATATGTGTGTGGTGTGTGCGTATGTGTGTGTGTGTATGTGTGTGGTGTGTATGGCGAGTATGTGTGTGGTGTGTGTGTAAGTGTGTGTGGGGTATGTGTTTGTGGGTTATGTGTGTGGTGTGTTTGTGGGTTATGTGTGTGCGTGTGTGCGGTGTGTGTGTGTGTGGTGCGTGCATGTGTTTTATTTGCCGTTACCACTGTATGCTGCAATGTAACATTCACATCCAGTCAGCCACATCCAAATTCATAATTCTAGAATCTGTGTACATATGATACTTAGAAAACAACTTATCTGTTTTCAAACATCAGATTAAAACTTATTGTATATGTTTTGCATTATTATGCAATGCCATAAATGTAGTTGTTATACATTGTTATATAACATATCATTTCTTCTTTTCTATGTACACTTTATTACGCATTATACAACATAAAATACACATCACTGACTAGCCATACACTAGGTTAGACCGAGCCAAGCCGACAACATCTAGCCCTTGTTAAACTGACCACCATACTCGTGGAGATACTTATAACATATTTCATACAGTGTCACATTACTCACATTTACACTTATCACAGCCACCTCCTGTATTCATAGATCTAACATATAACTGATAGAAGGTAGATAGATTCCCACCACCTCAAATAAACATAATGACAACAGTGGTCCTAACCACTGCTTCCTGGCAGCGAATAAAGATCAATATCAAAGTGGCAAAAACCGCCCTCGACACATAACAACCGCTATCATTAGTGACACCAGTACATGTTGGTGTCACAGTGATGTCACATTGCTTTCAGCACAGCATTTAATGAAAACCTTTCATCGTATTTATGGCAGTTGTGAACATGTAATAATGTCACTAGTCCGAAGCATGTCCCATTCATTTCTGAAGCAGCAATGTTAAAATACTGACACGACCACAGCCAGGTAGACACCACCTGTCTACTTCTCAAAACTGACGTGTGCTGTGGTCTGAGTGTCTCCGTGGTCTTCACTATCTTTCTCCTTCTTCTGTGGCTGCTCTGACTCAGCCTTCATTCGTCTCTCCAGTTCTGCAGTTCTCTTTTTATCCAGAACCTCCATCTCTCTGATCAGCTGCAAGGATGAGGGTACAGTGTTAAGAGTTTTCAAAATTCACCGATTAAAAAATGTGTACCTGTAAATAGAGATGTCATTATTTGCCTGACTGGCTAGTTGACACTTGTATAAACACTCACAACACAATGTCTAAATATGCCTTATCATCATCTATCTATATATATATATATATATAATTATATATATGTACATATATGTCAAATATGTCATTTCATGTTGTGTCACGTCGCGTCATGCAATGTCGTGTCATGTGACAGTGTCACCTGACAAGAGGGCAACACACTGCTCATGTCATGTGACAGTGTCAACTGACAAGTGGGCCACACCCTGCTCATGTGAACCAGTCTTCACAGTTAACACATTTTCAGATTTGTATCAAATCAAACAAGAAAGTTACATAAATCATCATGACACTGCCACTGACTGAGTCATACATGAATACAACTTGTTGAGATGTGTATTTAGTACAAAGCCTGCACACAGACCTGTGAGATCTCTGTCTGGATGATCACCCTGTACTGCTTCCCCTGTCCTATGGCCTCCATGTCCTTCAAGAACTGCTTCCGGTCTTCCAGCTCTAGCATCACTGAAACACACAAACAGACACAAGTCTCCTAGCTTAATTGCAATCAGCAAATGCTACAAACCATTCTGTAATGCCCAACACTTATGAAATCAACTTGCGTCAACAGGCAAAAAACCTGACCAACATTACACAAATTGATGTTATGTAGTAACTTGTATGCTTTTCGTTAAAACACATTTGGCCAGATAAAAAAGACATGGTTTATGGTATGCAACATCATGTTATGCCACAAACAACCTGACACTACGCCTTTGTTCAAAAATGCTACAAGCCATGTTGTACCAGACAACAAACTTCACACAAATTGGGGTTAATTAATCAATTCAAATTTTACTAATATCACTACTGTCAATTATTTTGTAGACAACTAATGTCACAGTGTTTTATTCCACTATGAAGAGAAAAAACGACATGTTTAATGGCAACATTATGAAGAATTTTTATGTTTCACGGTTTCTGTAAAAAGTTTGGACCCGGATGATCCCTGCTATGAGGATCGTGGGATTTATTTAGCATATTTAAAATAAATTGTGTTTAATGTCCAGCTACCAGTATATAATACTTTCAAAAACATTGCATGATGTGTTTACAAAAGATAGCCTTCCACATATGTAATAACCGTTTAATTTACCTACAGTACATTTCCCTGAAATAAGAAAAAAAATTGCATTTTAAAATCCTTTGTCCATAAGAAAAGAATGTCATAAAGGACAGCGCATATGGCAGGATTACCCAGGAATTACATGAAGACAGAACATGACCACATAATTATACTCTACCCAGTAGTACATATTTCACCAAAATAATACCAACATATTATGCACTTACATTCATCAAACCTGTCAACTTTGGGTTCTTCCTTCGGAAGTCCCCTCATGAAAGCTTTCTCAGCATCAATGGGAGGAATGTCCTCTCCATACGCCATGATGTTGCCCAGGCGATCTTTCTCTTTGTCATAATAACCTCCTGCAACAGATCCGTGACATGTTGTCGTGGCGACCAAGCTGACTCAAAGGTCATCATTTAGTATTAGGAAGAATGTACGAAGCACTATGTTTCTGGGTTGACACCTCTCCAAAGATGCTGGCAATATAAATGAACATAAGCTAAATAAATAAGCTAAAATGAATACGTTAAATGAAACATAAAAATAATTAGTTAAATCATTAAGTTTATAAAATATGTAAGCAGAATATAATATTAAAGCTCTTGGTAATTAGAGATATACAAATATATTAACTAAATTAGGAATTAAAACCCTCAGCCTAACCCATTTTTAGGTACATACATAAGTGTTGTATAATGTTTAGAGAAATTATTAAAAACACTTATTAACAATAAAGCTATTACTAAGTGTTGGTAAGAAATATAAACACTTTAAAAAAATAACAACCAAACATAACGCTACATTTTACATTTGCACAGCCATGGAAGAGAATTTCTCAACATGTCCACATGTTTTTTTTTGAAATGCATTTATAATAATAATGTTGCTCAACACTATAAAATTGTAACATTGTCTATTTGTTATACTTAAAGTGATTAGACCTACTGTATTTAGTCAGTGGTTTTGGGTGAAACTTTTCTCTCGTATAGGCTCCTGTGGCTTCTATGTCGTCTTTGTGTCTCGTGTGACTGGAGTACGTCCTACAATCACCAGTCACTGTTCTTATGAACAACAGACAGACTGTGTCCATGTCATTACAACACTGTCGCAGGTTGTGTAATTATGTACCTGGTATATTTTATTAACAGTGATACTGAATATGAAAAGGTAATTATATCATAAAAATTAGCTACATTTGGCCCAACAAATCTAAGATGACAATTTAACCAGTGACCACAACTCAGAGCATAGTCCCAGTCAGCAGCTGACAAAGTGACATAAAGGAAACTTAAAGAAAATATGTAATTTGTGTGCACAGCAAAGGTGTGATAATACTACTGATGTGATGACAGTGTACTATCAGTAGTATCTGTAACAACTGATAGTTATCATTAGTAGTATACGCAACAATCAGTAGTAACAACAGTTGACATACACATAACGAGGGTTGCTATTGTCGCACAAAACAATACAATATACAACCATCGCAATACTACTGCAGTGGTAAATCCACCCCCAATATGTTGTCATCCACTATCATACAGTGTACACAACACAACACACACCTTGGGTCAATGACCTTTGACTGGGGTACAGGGGCGGGGGGTGGAGCGGGCAGCTCACTTGTGGTTGGATGTACTCGAGTCGGCAGTGCACTTCCACCTGTTCAAGAAGACATTCCTCAGCGTTATCTTTATAATATTTATCTAACATTCCCACACATAAGATAACCTATTAGAAGTGCAAAACATTTTTGTTTTCAATTAACAAAAATAAGAATCTATATTTTTCATATGAACAAACATAGTGACCAGAATTGTAATAATGTTAATGTTATTTATTACCATTATCATACAATGTTTTTCAACTTCAGCTTAAAGGGATTATTTTGAGGTGTACTGTATGAAAACATGAACATTTTGCATAAATATTTTCTCTGCTACTTTTGACTTGTAAATCGATGCATAACTTGGCTTTAAACAGTGAACTTGTTGGATAAAACCAAGGTCTGGTGAACTGAACTAAATATTCATGACCTTCCATATAAGGCAGCACCCAAACTAGAAACTGTGAATGTGGAGTGATTTTTTGATATGTTGTCAGGGTTGTTAGTAATTAATAAAACACCTTTATTAACAGGACTAATAAAAAGTATACATTACAGAGTCTAACATTGTACAAGAATCCCTTTAAGACTTAGTCAGCTTGAACAATTCTTCATTTGTTGTAAGCCCCTAATCACAAGGATATATCTATTTGGAATTATCCAGCATAGTAAAAACTAATGATAAAATGTAGGTTTATTATGGTGATTGTACATTGCATGTGCAGGAATGTGGGTAATGTACTATTTCCCATTTCTATAAAAACAATTGATGTAACAAAAGAACAAATGTCCAAATAAAAAGACCATTGTCACTCACCCTTCATGGCTTGGTCAAGCTGTCTTTGCTGGAAATTGGTTAGCTTTGATTCTTGCATCATTGCTACAACAATTTCATGTTATGCTGCTTTATTTATATTGGTGTGAGAACAAATCACATACAAAATACAAACAATCACACACACATATGCATGCACTCACACAGCTGACTCTCACACACAGCGTCACACACACAGTGTCACACACACAGCGTCACACACAGTGTTACACACTCTCACACACAGTGTCACACACAGTGTCACACAGTGTCACACACAGTGTCACACACAGTGTCACACAGTGTCACACACAGTGTCACACACAGTGTCCCCCCACACACACACACACAGCACACACAGTCACACACAGTCACACACACACACACACATGACACACACACATCACACACCACACACACACACACCACACACACACACACCACACACACCCTCCACACACCACTCACACACCACTCACACAATCACAGACCACATGGACTAATGAATGTACAAAGGCTAAGTGTAATTACTTTTGTATGGAATGTATGAAGCTTTCTAGAAATGTCACTTGTTAATACAAAGGATTCCCCAAAATTCAGGGAACTGCTAGACCTTGTGCAATGCTCATAGACCGAGCATCCAAAATCATTGGCTTAAATTACCAATTATAAAACACAAACAGAGCATATATATTGATTATAGTGTGTTCGAGTTTGTTTCGTATTTTGTTGAAATATGCATCAGACACCTTGATAGATGATTAGTGGCCTTACCAGTAATACTGGCAACATTCTACACTACCATAACTATGTGGAGAGTATGGGTCTATATGAGTGGAATTTATAATTATTTGCAGTGATCAGTATTGTTGTTGTTCAATATTATGTTTTTTTTTAAGAGATTAATTATATATATATATATATATATATATATATATATATATATATATAACTGGTGGATCGCGTGGCAGAGTGCCGGACTGTCAATCGAGGGGACGGTGCATATATGGTTCATTGATGTTACCCCACATTTGCCCATCTTTCAGAAGAAACATTAAAAGCCGGTGATCTCTTCTGTCTGGTGTCTATGCCAGGTGGAGTAAAAGCTCTCACACAGGGGGTAAATGTGTAACCTGTAGACGTGGACTCACTAATTCTAGAGAAGGACAACTCTAAAAACCAATGACAATAATTAATGGTCAGCAAGTTGAAGTTGACCGAAGTAATCTATATATATAATGATGTAATGGATATGTATTATATATATATATATATATATATATATATATATATATATATATATATATATATATATATATATTCTTCATATCAAACAAATGTAAACGAACGTATTCCGTCCATTGAAAGGAATGTGGAAAGTGCGATGACACCTAGCGAGCGTGAAGATACTACTCATTCAGAGGTGTCGTTGTCAAGGACGATGCAAACACCGCTACAACCAATCGTAAACATAAAGCGACTTTGTTTTATACATTAATCGATTGTTGTTGATACTGCCTTACTTTTCAACAACTGTTGTGTTTCTTTACTATACGTAGCCTTTGGTGTATTCCACATCCCCCCTTGGGGAACGAACTGTTTTGGCCTCCGAGCCGACATTTTGACGCTTTGCTGTTGAGAACGTGGAACGCCACCTACCGCAACATATATTCCATATTTTCTCTTTTCATGTCCGCCATGTGGCGCTACTAATCTGGTTGTAAACATTGTCAAACCAACACAGATATAAAGCATCCACGCAACAACAAACAAACCAAATCATTTAATTATAAAATAACTCCCAGTAGACATGCACCGTTATGTGTATATATATAAGTCGAGTTTTCTATGCGGCAATGTTCAATTAATTGGAAGGATGCTCTGTTATGTTTATAACTTTTTTCTCTTTCTTGTAGTAACCAGGAGATGGATGTTTACTGTTGTGGTTGTGCAGGGTGAAACCTGGAACTTGAAACGTTGGAGGGTTATTGTTGTTTTAATAAAGGTAAACACAGCACATAGGCGATGTATTTGTCTTGGTATAATGTGCAACAGTAATCTAAGTTCATGTACAATTGGATCAAATAGTTGTTGCATGTTGTTATAGTTGCAGACGGCTCGACGAATGAAGATCAGTGCCATGAAACTCTTGACTTGAATACATCCCCAGACGGAAAACCTGGGTCAAGGTCATCAGAGGCCCTAGCTGTGCCGCCCCTGGTTGCAATTTTTGATTGTGATCCGTGGCATATTGATAAACTATGTTATTGATAATACCTGCGAAAAATATCTGCACTGCATTTGTCACATTGAATCATGGACCCGTCTTAGTGCTGCCATCTTGCAAGCACATAATCAGTGCATCTGCATCATGGACATGGATCAAATATAATGTTTTAACATGAAAATGTATAATTAATTATATTGTCATATGGCACATACAATTATTATTTGCAATATTTTTACAATTGGTGCGTAATTATTTGTTGGAAGTGTTCATTTTTAAAATGCTGTAGTTTCAACAAACACGTTTAAGTCTTTGACTCTGTTGGAAATGCATTACTTAATTCTTGTATCAGTGTCGGTGAACCATATAACTGTTTCTTTTGCAGATAACAAACACTGACACAGCCACAGTACAATGCAAATTGGACTTTTCTGAACTTTGGCTGGTCGTAGACCACCTTTACATATCCTATCCTCATCATGTTGCGTACACTGCTGCGGAGTCTGCCTCGTCGTCCATCAGTCAGCCTGTCCTCTCAAAAGCTTGGCTGTCGGCGCTGTATATGGCAGCTACAAACGTCGTGGTCACGTTCAGCCAGTAACACAGCACCATCTGCTGTTGGCTTCAACAACTATGACGAAGGGAGGGATAACTTCTCCCTTGAAGTGCCAGAATATTTCAACTTTGTGACAGATGTCATCGATAAGTGGGCTGCAGTGCAGATGGTAAATTTCGAAATTAAAGTTTGATGACACTAACAGTATCATACTGAGTTTATAGTATCAGATGAATTTAATAGTGTTTATAAGATTGGATGCCATTTGAGTTGGTAGAATCCATGTGGAAATCTTTTTATATGGTTTTGTAAAAGCTTGGACAATGTTGAATTCATTCCATGTTGCCACAGGTCTGGTTACATGCAGGGTTAATATAAAATGTAACTTGTAGTATAGGTTGGTGTCTCTCTGAGAAGATGCGATTGTATTTGAATGAACAGAGCGCTGTGTCTGCCGTGTCCTACCCACCATTAGCTCCAATATGTCAAGAAACCGTTGAGGATCTTTTTTATAATTTGGCAATAGATTTATCTTGGGGAACTGCTACTATGCACAGGAAAGTTTTGTTTTTATAATTCCTAAGGCCTACAAAGTTACAAATTGGTAAAAAAACGTTTTTCTCACTCTCGTTTTCGACCCCTCTTGCAACGTCCAAGTTCCAGCCATGACTAATCTCTCCATATACAATTCTTCCATCTTGATTGTAGATGCCAGTGAAATGACCCTTTAATGTTGGACACTTGTAGAAAGAAGAAGAAGAGGAAGGGATTGATGAAAGTGGCCTTGTCAACCCTAAACATTTGGCGCTGTGGTGGACATCAGATGTGAGGCCTAAGATTCAGCTCCAGTGGACATTTAAAGATCTTTCGGAGGTCACCAAACGGTAGAGTTCATATGTTGCTTCACAGACTTGGTTTCCAAAGTCATATCTCATTAAAATATGTATTTTCAAATAAAGTACAATAAGAGGTTTGAGGTCATTTAGGCTGATTATTTTTAATTCATCAACTGAACCTTCAAATGTGTTTACTGATTTCAAATACTGGTTATGATGTCTGCATTCAGGTTCTAGAGGGCTTTGTTTATGTTTGCTTATCTCACAATATCAATTATGCAATTAACTTGTGTATCTTACCAACAATATTTATTATCACTAATGTTTGTTAGATAACACTTTTTTTGGTCAAAATGGAAAACATTTTGGACCAGCATTTTAACATAACACAATGCAATGTATGAACAGTCCACATGGCCGGGATCCATTTTGATGACATGGTGGACCTTGCTGCTAAGCATGACTGTGGAGAGTTCAAAGTTGTCAGTTATGCTAACATGAGGATTCTCTGTCATCCGTGTGAATAAAATTATGACATTCATGAAGTGACTGATGTGTCACTTTTTCTTTCAGCACGGCCTACATATTGACAGGGCCGGGTGGTCTGAGAAAGGGTGACCGAGTTGTTGTCACAACGTCTTTACTCGCTCAGTTCTGGACCATACAGCTGGCCTGTATCAAAACAGGTGGGTCCGTGGTTGAGGACGGCATGGGTGTTTGCCTCCCATCTTACGTCTTGTGTTTTGTGGAGTCTGTTTCATAAACATTTTCAGGATCAAATTCCTGCCATGTTCCCGTCACAAATATTGTATACATTTTATCTCCCTTCTTTATGCGGACATAATGTAATGGTGTGTAGATCGTGCATGGGACGTTTATTCCTGAATCTCTCCCCTTTGGCTCTAGCAGGGAAAACGCAGACAGTTTCATTGATAAGTTGAGAAAATGTTGGCAATACACTGATTTAAATGATCATGATGTAACTACACACATTCATATCATTGTTACAGTATTAGTCAGCATTACCTTCAACAGTGCTAATGGTGTGGAAATGTTTTGTTAATGGTGTATGGAGATTGGTGCAGCATACTTCCTCTGAGCAGTGTATATGTAGTGTTATGTTAGTGCAGCTGTTGTGATGGAAATGGACATTGTTACAACACAGTTAGATACCCTCGGACGATTTTTTGTCCATGAAGCTCCTAGAGCGGTGGTCGCGCGGTAGAGCGCCGGACTGTCAATCGAGGGGACGGTGGTTCAATCCCACCTACCGCCGTTTCGAAACTTAGGCAATTTCTTCACCCCACATTTGCCTGTGTCTTTCGGAAGAGACACTAAAAGCCGGTGGTCCCTTCTGTCTGGTGTCTATGCCAGGGGAAGTAAAAGATCCCACACAGGGGGTAAATGTGTAACCTGTAGTGGACTCACAAATTCTACAGAAGAACAACTCCTGCGTTAGCCCAAGTTTGGGCTGTTTGGAGGTAATCACCTAAGAACTAAGAAAAGAGTTCAACTTGCAATAAAACAGTGACATTAGCTTAATTGTAGCATATATAGCATGTATATTGAACCTGGTACTTTATGTTATGCTTGGCCAAGCATAAATGTTGTGAAATTTTGCCATTGTTTAAATACCTTTCATTACAACCTCGCATCCATCTTGATGTCCTGGAGGATCCACACATCTAAATATAGTTTATCACCTTCAAGACTCTGCAGACCTTTTGTCTCGGTGTTCTGAGTTTGTTTTTTGGCACAAAGGAAGTTATTATTATACATATCTTTTGTAGGGTTGGTGTTTGTGCCATGTGCCTACGATAAACCAGATGACATCAAGCGCTGTCTGCAAGCGATTCAACCGAAGATGGTTATCGTTGAAGAGCCTGACATTGAAGTGGTTGACCAGGTACTACTGTGGCTACCAGGCCTGTGACTACTTGAAATCGCTCTCGTTCTACGTGTATTCCTTTGTCATCTTGACATGGAGTGTTCACACTGTGTTAAGAAACTTGTAAACAATTGATGAAGATTATAACTCAAAATGAACAAACCTATCAAAAATAATCAACAAAGAGCTGTACAAAACTACAAAGATGCCTGTATTGAGAATCCTCATCGGAAGCTAAGTAATACGTAAGATTGTTTTTTGCCACTGCCCTCTCATCGTCCATGGATATATTTTCTCCCCGAGATTGTCTCGTTCACCTCGTCTTTGTCAGTTGCTCCCAGTGTTGTCCTCCTCCTGGCTTTCTGCTCGTTAGGTGTCAAGTTGGCCACGGTTATTGTTCTCTTTCTTTCCTTACATTTCTTTCACTACGTTCTCTATCAACAGTCTCCAACTCCACTGTTCAGCCTGTAATAATTTATTCCCAGTTACTTTCTCTGTGAGATCAAATACTTCCTGTTCCTTCTGTGGAGGTTTGACACAGGTGTATGTCTTGTTCCAGGTGATTGATGAGTGTCCATCGGTGAAACTCAAGTTGTTCATGCCCAATGATCGGTACTCTCACAGGGCGTACGTATGACATACAGCTGTCTGTGTACTCTTACAGGACGTACATATGACATACAGCTGTCTGTGTACTCTTACAGGATGTACGTATGACATACAGCTGTCTGTGTACTCTTACAGGATGTACGTATGACATACAGCTGTCTGTGTACTCTTACAGGATGTACGTATGACATACAGCTGTCTGTGTACTCTCACAGGATGTACGTATGACATACAGCTGTCTGTGTACTCTCACAGGACGTACGTATGACATACAGCTGTCTGTGTACTCTTACAGGATGTACGTATGACATACAGCTGTCTGTGTACTCTTACAGGATGTACGTATGACATACAGCTGTCTGTGTACTCTTACAGGATGTACGTATGACATACAGCTGTCTGTGTACTGTCACAGGACGTACATATGACATACAGCTGTCTGTACTCTCACAGGACGTACGTATGACACACAGCTGTCTGTGTACTCTTACAGGACGTACGTATGACATACAGCTGTCTGTGTACTCTCACAGGATGTACGTATGACATACAGCTGTCTGTGTACTGTCACAGGACGTACGTATGACATACAGCTGTCTGTACTCTCACAGGACGTACGTATGACACACAGCTGTCTGTGTACTCTTACAGGACGTACGTATGACATACAGCTGTCTGTGTACTCTCACAGGACATACGTATGACATACAGCTGTCTGTGTACTCTCACAGGACGTACGTATGACATACAGCTGTCTGTGTGCTCTCACAGGACGTACGTATGACATACAGCTGTCTGTGTACTCTCACAGGACGTACGTATGACATACAGCTGTCTGTGTACTCTCACAGGACATACGTATGACATACAGCTGTCTGTGTGTCTCACAGGATACGTATGACATACAGCTGTCTGTGTACCTCACAGGACTACGTATGACATACAGCTGTCTGTGTGCTCTCACAGGACGTACGTATGACATACAGCTGTCTGTGTACTCTCACAGGACGTACGTATGACATACAGCTGTCTGTGTACTCTCACAGGACGTACGTATGACATACAGCTGTCTGTGTACTCTCACAGGACGTACGTATGACATACAGCTGTCTGTGTACTCTCACAGGACATACGTATGACATACAGCTGTTTGTACTCTCACAGGACGTACGTATGACATACAGCTGTCTGTGTACTCTCACAGGACATACGTATGACATACAGCTGTCTGTGTACTCTCACAGGACGTACGTATGACATACAGCTGTCTGTGTGCCTCTCACAGGACGTACGTATGACATACAGCTGTCTGTGTACTCTCACAGGACGTACGTATGACATACAGCTGTCTGTGTGCTCTCACAGGACATACGTATGACATACAGCTGTCTGTGTACTCTCACAGGACGTACGTATGACATACAGCTGTCTGTGTGCTCTCACAGGACGTACGTATGACATACAGCTGTCTGTGTACTCTCACAGGACGTACGTATGACATACAGCTGTCTGTGTACTCTCACAGGACGTACGTATGACATACAGCTGTCTGTGTACTCTCACAGGACGTACGTATGACATACAGCTGTCTGTGTACTCTCACAGGACATACGTATGACATACAGCTGTCTGTGTGCTCTCACAGGACGTACGTATGACATACAGCTGTCTGTGTACTCACACAGGACGTACGTATGACATACAGCTGTCTGTGTACTCTCACAGGACATACGTATGACATACAGCTGTCTGTGTACTCTCACAGGACGTACGTATGACATACAGCTGTCTGTGTACTCTCACAGGACGTACGTATGACATACAGCTGTCTGTGTACTCTCACAGGACATACGTATGACATACAGCTGTCTGTGTACTCTCACAGGACGTACGTATGACATACAGCTGTCTGTGTACTCTTACAGGATGTACGTATGACATACAGCTGTCTGTGTACTCTAACAGGATGTATATATGACATACAGCTGTCTGTGTACTCTCACAGGACGTACGTATGACATACAGCTGTCTGTGTGCCCTCACAGGACGTACGTATGACATACAGCTGTCTGTGTACTCTCACAGGACATACATATGACATACAGCTGTCTGTGTGCTCTCACAGGACGTACGTATGACATACAGCTGTCTGTGTGCCCTCACAGGACGTACGTATGACATACAGCTGTCTGTGTACTCTCACAGGACGTACGTATGACATACAGCTGTCTGTGTGCTCTCACAGGACGTACGTATGACATACAGCTGTCTGTGTGCCCTCACAGGACATACGTATGACATACAGCTGTCTGTGTGCTCTCACAGGACGTACGTATGACATACAGCTGTCTGTGTGCCCTCACAGGACGTACGTATGACATACAGCTGTCTGTGTACTCTCACAGGACATATGTGTAACATACAGCTGTCTTTGTACTCTTATAGGGTGTAATTATTATACACTGAATGTTGTACTCTGACACGACATAACTTCTTACGTCTTGATGCTGTTTACCTGTAGACTGGGCTGGTACAACTATGCCGACATGTACTACACATCTCCAGGAAAAGTTGAGGAGGTAGGTAATTAGATACTGCCATCCTTGAAATCCAGGTGTGATGACTAGTTTTCTGACTATGTTAGCCACATGTTTGTAGCTAGAGTAATGTCAAGCTTGATTTTCAGAGTTGTCCTTCTCTGTAATTAGTGACTCCATTACAACTTTCATGTTTACCACCTCTATGGGATATTCTACTTCCCTTGCATAGACACCTGATAGAAGGGACTAATGGTTTTTAGGGTCTCTTCTCAAAGACACTAGCAGTATGTGGTGAAAAAAATTACCTAAGTTATGAAACAGTGGCAGGGGGGATTCAACCATCGTTCCCTCGACTGACAGTCTGGCGTACAACCATCATTCCCACAGAATGCACACACATGAAATCGGTGCAGACATTTCTCTGACACCCACACTCCAGTTCAAAGATGAAGCCCTCAACTTTTGGGTATCCTAAATACCTGTTTTTAGTCCACTGGGCCAAAGGTCGAGTGGACATATGGTATCACTCTGTGCCATTAGTTCCGATATCTCAGAAACCATTGAAGATCTGTTTTTACCATTTGGCATAGATGTATATCTTAGGGTACTGCTATGCAAAAGAATTTTTATTTGGTTGGAATGTTCTGAAGGCCCAAAAACTCTGTTTTCAAAAACGTAACTTTTTCTCAAATTTTTCCTAGGCAAATTTTGAGGTACATTTGATTGAATATTTCCAAGGACATCTCAAAAATCTACATGTCCGCATTTTGTCTGCATCTGCTTGGACAGGCTGGGAAACAATACCCTCCACTCAACTGAAAGTTAGGTGGTTGGCCTGGAAAGCAAAGCTAATCGGTTTTCCATCTGTGGCAGGCTGCTTCTGCAGCTATGTATTCAAAACTATTAAATTTTCTGTAAATGCAAGTTGAGTTTCTTTTTATGCTTATTTAATTATCTTCAAAATGGTGTGACTGTTGTGTTTTGTAACATGTAGGTGACAAATATATAAAATTAATATTATGACCAACTATAGAATGAAATATCATAACTTTATTGATATCAACTGCGTTCTGATCAATGGGCTGGCTAAGTGGAGTGAAAGTAGATAACTCCTTGACAAAAAACCCACTTATGCCAGTCCTGTCCCTGCATTCACACAATGTGGCTGTCTGTGTGTGGTCATCTCGTACGGATAGCCAGAGAAAATGCCAATTAGGTGATTATGGTGAAAACACCAGGCCAGTGACTAAGTCTCATCAAAACACATTTCATTCATAATTACAAACTCGCTATCTAGTATAAAGGATTTCAGCGCCTTATGGCCCATTTTTTTTATTTCCTGCTACATTGTGCAGTTTTCTTCAGTTCCCCACCCTTATTTCTTAGCCTTGTTCTCCACCCGTCTTCCAAGTTCCAACCATGTCTAATCTCTCCCTGCCGTAGAGTGACCCGACCCGCAGCGATGACGTCATGAGTATCTACTTCACCAGTGGCACCGTCTCACAGCCCAAGATGGTGCCACACACCCACGCCAGCTACGGTCTGGGTCACTACACTACGGGCAAGTAGGTATTCGCATGCAACAACACATTTCACCTGGAGAAAACCTTTACAGTATGTCTCCTAATCCTTTTTCCTATGACACTGTACAATGAGTAGGCTTATTTACATGCGTCATGTTTTAAAGTAATTAAAGTAAAAGTAATTTGCTATTATTTTCCAATTTTTATGAATATATTTACTATATATATATATATATATATATATATATATATATATATATGTAGTGTGTGTGTGTGTGTGTGTGTGTGCCTCGTGAACTGTCTGTGTGATCCTATGTTGTAAAATGCACTAAACTCATGTATGTCATTGCAAATTTGCAACATGATATTTGCAAAATGCCAAAGTACTGTTTATTTGCTGTTTGTGTTGGAAGGTACTTCCTTGACCTGACGCGTACGGACGTGCACTGGAATCTGGTGCAGGACAGTGGCTGGGCGAAGGTTGCGTGGAGCAGCGTCTTTGGGCCGTGGAGTCAGGGAGCCTGCGTCTTCGTCCACCAAATGGACAACCCCGGGCCAGAGAAAGTACTCAGGGTGGGCGTCAGACTGACACATTTGGTCGATATCTGTATTTTTACTTCAAATTGAGTGTAATACTGTTTCAGTCTGCACGTCATTTTGTTTTGGCTAATTTGTCAGTACAGTAATGATTGTACGTACCTGAAGTATTTAAATTTTCACTTCCCCAGAAGCATACATTGTAGCTGAAGTATTTTAGATGTCTGAAAACATAGTGTACATAGATACACACACACACACACACACACACACACACACACACACACACACACACACACACACACACACACACACACACACACACACACACACACACACACACACACACACACACACACACACACACACACACACAACACACACACACACACACACACACACACACACACACACACACACACACACACACAACACACACACACACACACACACAACACACACACACACACACACACACACACACACACACACACACACACACACACACACACACACACACACACACACACACACACACACACACACACACACGACACACACACACACACACACACACACACACACACACACACACACACACACACACACACACACACACACACACACACACACACACACACACACACACACACACACACACACATTCACACACACACACACACACACACACACACACACACACACACACACACACATGTAATGTATAGCCAATATTATGTAATATAAGCTGTTGGAAAACAATGAACATAGATTTTGTTGTAGATTTTTAGAAAGTGGAAAACGAAAACATACAGTGAATTTATAGTCATTAAAAATTGTTATGTAACTTTGTAGACACAATCCTAATAGACTGCCGTAGTCTAGTAGCATCTACAAAGCTACATTGAAAAATCCACTAAGCTCTGGTCAGAATCTGTCTAGCATCTCATCAACTATTTGGGAGCTATGAGGTAATTATTCAATCGTATAATAATATAATAATAATACTGTTTTTCTATAGCGCTAATTCCATCATGGCGGATCGATGCGCTGTACAAGAAATATAATAAATGTATTAATAAATAAAAAAAGAAATATAAATTATATAAATTA
Source organism: Ridgeia piscesae (assembly GCA_025642075.2). Lineage (NCBI taxonomy): Eukaryota > Metazoa > Annelida > Polychaeta > Sabellida > Siboglinidae > Ridgeia > Ridgeia piscesae. The sequence goes on from JAODUO010000453.1 coordinate 231,271, forward strand.
ATATAAATCAAATACAATTTTGGTTGTAAGATGTACAGTACTAAACCTATGTATGTAAATGATCTATACATTAATCTAAAAGATAAACACTGATTGAAACGTGTGTGTAACATTAAAAAGAAATTCTAAAGCAGTGTCCGTCATTTCAAAACAATTTGAATTAACTGAAATGTCTAAATAAACATTTCTAAACATAGATTAATGTCCCACATACACGAATGTTCACAGGTAATTTATTCCATAGTCGTGGTGCTGCTGCGCCAAATGCCGAATCACCAATACACTTCTTTGTTATGCCTAGGTGCATTGTTGGCGCATAGTTCTGGCGTAGGCATCCGTCACGCTTTCGTGGTTGAACAAGTTCTGCAAGATAAGACATTGCCAAACCATTGATGCATTTAAAAGTCATTACCAACATTTTGAAGGCAATATTATACAAGTTAACACAAGAAAATATGTCCTTCATCTTGTTTGTTCAACCAACTACTGATATTTATCAACCAACTACTGATATTTATCAACCAACTACTGATATTTAAAAAGGAAAAGTATTTAGTCAATTTACCTCTGAGGAAACTTGTTTTTGTTTTGCATATTTCTACTGCACCTCGCAGTCTTCAGTGGGCTGATATTCGTGGTTGTGTCCTGACCTACTCAATGTGACACAAGCTGTGGTTGTGTCCTGACCTACTCAATGTGCCACAAGCTGGAGCCTGAACAGTGAGAGTTCCTGGCCAAGTCCCTGTTTAGTGATGGCTTCCCCATATCAACTAATGGCCTCTTTGATATTTGTCCTATGCCAATCCTCTTATTTATTTCTAAATAAGATGAACCAAGAAATTGTATCGCTACATTCGAGAATATATAGTAGTTATAATTGTCGCTGTGTTTGCGTGCAATGTTTGTAGACCCTGGAGGAGTACCCTATCACCACGCTGTGTTCCACGCCCTCTGAGTACCGCATGCTCATCCAGGAGGACCTGGCCGCATACAACTTCCACAGTCTCCGCCACTGTGTCAGTGCCGGCGAACTCCTCGTACGTAACCATGTATATGTACGGAGACACGGACTGGAATAAAAATATTTTATGGTGTCCCTGTTCCAATTCAGAGTGTGCTACTTCTAGTTGTTTCCAGCACTCGGCCGGGTTATTTTCACTGACTAGTCTGTATATATTGTAGTTTCAACGTTATGATCTTATGAGGTCTCATTGAACTAGTCAGTCTTTTTCTGAACATTTACGCCAAGCTGACCTGTCTATGCTGGCATTCAGTGTGGACATAGTCAGGGTGCTTTTCGTCCTCAGTGGTTCGTTTACGTCCAAAATTGAGACTTGGCCGACATTAACGTGATTCTCCGATTCACGAAGGATACACAGTCCCCAATGTTGAGGCTTTAATTTTAACACCAAACATACCATACCTGTCGTGACAGGGTGTCGACCAGGCGTGCCAGGAGGCTGTGCTAACCACTACACTATCCGTGTCTGTCTAATATGTAAGATGCTGTGTTTGGGTAATATAATCATACTACTGATAGAGTAGTTTAGTATTGGTGTACAAGTTTAAAAAAAAATTAGATAATAATTATGATACAAGTGCAGAAACTATGTGAGGGTTAAAATTGTAACCAGAACCCTATGTCAGTGGCCAACTGGTCTTTCATAAAAATATGGTACAACTTCCTAATTCACTATGTGCTTGGAATATGGAAAGAAAGTTTCTGACAACATCTTTTCTATCTGGTGCTTATGCCAGAGGAATTTAAAGATCCAACATGGGTTAATTATGTAACCTTGCATAAACTTGCTTCACTTTACAAGTTGTTTATAATTGACAATATAAAAGTATGTATTTATGATGTCCCAAAGAAAATCTCGGTATAAATGTAACATGAATACTACTGAGAAATAAAACCATTGCCTATGCTTAACTACCTAATATTTTTCTTAAAATGTTGGAAAGGAGAGGTCTTGCTAATGTTGTATATTGTAAAATATTCCTTGTTATTTTACCAGAATCCTGATGTCATTGAGAAATGGGAAGCCGGCACTGGTATTGTCGTCAAGGATGGATATGGACAATCAGAGACTGTAAGTAAAACATTATAGTCCTTATGTATTCAGCAGATGGATGCTAGAACCATCTGTTAAGTGATTTTGGTTATTGCAATACAATATGTCCATACATTGACTCTGCACACAATGATAGTAATTTGTTTTTGAATACTGTTTTATGTGTATATTCAGCCAATATACACACCTATACACTCACCTGCAATTTCAAGAAAGAAAATCTGATTGGTGAATGAATTGACATACTAGTTTAGTAGAGCGCAGAGGCTCAGGGGTAGAACTTCAGACTCTCGACTAAGAGGACCCAGGTTCGAATTCTGTGCTGCGGTGTTAAAACCTTGGGCACGTTTTTTACTCTGCATTGCTCCAGTTCACTCAGCTGTATAAATGAGTATCTGACTATAGTCAGTGGTGGATATGTGTACAAGCAGCCTTTGCGCATATGGCTGGATGTTTCCCAGAGAAGTTGAGATGGTATCTGATTGAACAAGTCTGCCAGGGAAGTAAAGTGTAAAGCGCTTTGAAAGGTCATAAGGACCGGATACTGCGCTATATAAGAACTTACCTTTTAGTTTAGATATGTGCCGTGATCTTTACCTCTCCAGAAGGTGTTTATATTCAGATGTTTTGTGTCAGATTCTCTGTTCATGTTTAGGTATTTATTTATAATTTTGTTACTGGATTAGAAGTGTTAAGATGACATCCTGTCCTGTCTCAGACCGTCATGATTGCCAACTTCAACTGTCTGCCAGTGAAGCCTGGAGCCATGGGGAAACCAGTGCCTGGGTACAACATTGATGTGAGTTCACTCATTCTGTTTTCTAAGTTCACAAGTAATAGTTACATGAAGTGGGTAGTGGTGGCCGTACGGTAGAGCGCTGGACTATCAATCGAGGGGACGGTGGTTCAATCCCACCTAACGCCGTTTCGAAACTTAGGCAATTTCATTCACCCCACATTTCCCTGTGTCTTTCAGAAGAGACACTAAAAACCGGTGGTCCCTTCTGTCTGGTGTCTATGCCAGGGGAAGTAAAAGATCCCACACAGGGGGTAAATCTGTAACCTGTAGTGGACTCACAAATTCTCGTTGGATTTTAAACGCCCTGCAAATGGTCCCGTCCAGTATCTGAGAGAAAGAAAGAGAAAGAGTCACCATCTCACAAATTAATATATGAATGATTGCCCCATTGGTAACATGATCATTGAGCCCAAACTGTTTATATTAAAGGTAAACCTTGATATTCAATATAAAATTCAGTTCAGACATTTAAAGAAAACAAATATATATATATATATATATATATATATATATATATATATATATATATATATATAATAGTAAAATCATATTTTGAAATTGTGGTTCATCAGTACTAATAGCATGCTAGAATCAAGTTAATAGTACAATATACTCTGAATTGTTTTGCCCTGTTAAGTGGTTGTTATTACACTTGTTTCTATTTAGTTCTCAGTAAAAGTTTAAGAACAGCTGCATTCTTGACCAACTGTGACTTAATGTTTGTGTTTACGTGTGTTTCATATTCCATATCTTAGATCATCAATGATGACAACCAGGTGTTACCAGCCTATGAAGTTGGGGAGATAGCAGTCCGCATGACCCCCAACCGACCTCTGGGAGTTTTCACGGGTTATGAGGTAGACTACCATGCCAGTAGAATTTGTTCTGCCTGAGTATGACCAATTAGTCAGTGTTAAAGCAGAACAGGGTCTTAATTTTCAAGGCAAACCCAATAAGGCTTGACCAAGAAAAAAGGTCTTAGCCTCAGGGTCCAACAGACTTACGGTGTATGCTAAATGCTGTTTTGAAGATATATTTTTCATAGACCTTTTTAGGGTACTGCCACTATGCACAATAAATTTTAATTTGATCGACTGATTTTACAATTTTCCTGTTTTTTCCACACCAAAATGTTGCTTTTTATATATAAAAAATGGCATAGATGCATCTTAGTGTATTTGTACACAAGAATGTTTTTGTCAACTTTTTTGTAAAAGGCATCTTGGGGCCACCCAAAAGGCAGAATGTTCAGAGTGTGCCAGTCTGGACTGTTACTCCACTATAGACTGGGGGCTCTGTGGTCTGTATATTCCTCCCCACAGTCACTCAGATTCACCAAATACATTTAATTTATAATTACAAGCTCACTATATAGGCCAAAGGACTTGAGGGCCTCTTTGGCCCATTTTTCAACTTGTGATACAGGACAGTGAACAAATATAGACGAGTCTGTAACATTTATACATCATTATTTCTTATCACAACATCAAGTCCTCAACTATACTTACAGGTTCATGCTCATATTTTTGACATTTGAGTACAGCGTAGTTACGAAAGCAGTCGTTTTGCTACCTTGATGCAAACTGTTTGTGTACACACTACACACCAAGGTAACTGAAAGAGACCTGTTGATGTGTGTAGGGCGACTTGAAGCAGACCCTGAAAGTGTTTACTGACAACTACTACAAGACAGGAGACCAGGGCTACATGGACGATGACGGCTACATGTGGTTTGTCTCGAGGGATGCCGACATCATCCACACCCAGGGGTAGGTTCACTTCACCCAAACGCTTTCGACGCTTTCCTCTAATGTGTCCAGTTTGACACCAGCTATGTAAAGTTTCAGCTCAATTGCCTCATTACAACTACGAGGTGTTTCTAGGCCACTCTCTTTTTCTCATCCCTCTGCGGAAGTGGAAGTAATTGTCTAATGATACTGGCTATGGTATTCTCATCGTTTTACTTAGAGACCTGGATACCAATCATTCAGATTGTTAAAATGCGTTTTAGATGGGTACAAATTAGAGTGGACTTGGGCATGTAAACTGACAGGCAGAAATTTGAAGAGTCAACAATAGCTTTACATGTATGCACACACCACACGCACGAACACACACATCTACAGTGACATTTTGATCTACAGTGACATTTGGTGTTCATAATGTATGATCAGTCCTTAATTTCTTTCACTCTCAACTGGAAATGTTTTTATCAAAGTGTTTTGTAAATCATGTTGTACCATTTCAGATTCATAATTTTGCTCTGACAGAATGTACCTGGTAGATTTCTAGACATGCATGTGTCTCCAGGATTAGCCCGTTCATATGTGCTTACACACATCACAATAAAATGTATATAGAATCGTACAGAAGTCTAAAAAAGAATGTAAATGTTTAAATAAAAAAAATTGAAATACTATAATATATATATATATATATATATATATATATATATATATATATACACACACACTAAGTAATTCACATATTTGGCATAGTTTTTCAAATATTAAGACAATCACGTAAATATAAATAGAGCAACTTAAAGAGTAAAACATTACAATTATTATATAATAAAAAAAATAAGTAATAATAATAGATTAGTTATTAACAAAAACAAAATTATTATAATTCATAAAAAAATTAAAAAGAGTTCACTGTTGACCGTGGTTGACCATGTCTACTTGCAGAGTCCAAGTGAGTCCGTTTGACATTGAGAGTGAGCTGCTGGAACATCCCGCTGTGGCCGAGTGTGCTGCGGTCAGCTCTCCCGATGAAACACACCTTAGTGGACCGGTCAGTTAACTGTCCACACTAACATGTTATCACACTCCTGACTGACTTCCCATTCATCAGTTTCATCCACTGATTAATTGCTGGGTATTGTTTGACCAGCAGCATCATCATTCATTGTCCAACTTCTCTTGGTCACTAAACACCATTGCATGCACAGCAGTACTTCATTTTCATTCAATTCCAGTTCAAAATCTTTCAATTCAATCAAACTTGTCCTAAATCTTTCAATTCCAATTCCCGCTTCATTTCTAGAATTGAATTGGTCAATTCCAATTCTTTTTTAAGTGCCCCCAGCCCTTGTTCTTGATTTGACTTTCTACTTCAAGTTTACTGTAACTGCATATGTCAGGGATCAAGACTATTTCTAAGCATTGTCATGAGTTGGATGCCTTAAAAACAGTGGTAGTAATAGAAGACATCTGGCGGCAAACATAAAGTGTAATTATGAATGCATTGGCACTGCTAGATCTCACCCAACCTACCTACTGTTGGCATCAGGTGATCAAGGCGTTCATAGTTCTAGATCTCACCCAACCTACCTACTGTTGGCTTCAGGTGATCAAGGCGTTCATAGTTCTAGATCTCACCCAACCTACCTACTGTTGGCTTCAGGTGATCAAGGCATTCATAGTTCTAGATCTCACCCAACCTACCTACTGTTGGCTTCGGGTGATCAAGGCATTCATAGTTCTAGATCTCACCCAACCTACCTACTGTTGGCTTCAGGTGATCAAGGCATTCATAGTTCTAGATCTCACCCAACCTACCTACTGTTGGCTTCAGGTGATCAAGGCATTCATAGTTCTAGATCTCACCCAACCTACCTACTGTTGGCTTCGGGTGATCAAGGCGTTCATAGTTCTAGATCTCACCCAACCTACCTACTGTTGGCTTCAGGTGATCAAGGCATTCATAGTTCTAGATCTCACCCAACCTACCTACTGTTGGCTTCGGGTGATCAAGGCGTTCATAGTTCTAGATCTCACCCAACCTACCTACTGTTGGCATCCGGTGATCAAGGCGTTCATAGTTCTAGATCTCACCCAACCTACCTACTGTTGGCTTCAGGTGATCAAGGCATTCATAGTTCTAGATCTCACCCAACCTACCTACTGTTGGCTTCAGGTGATCAAGGCATTCATAGTTCTAGATCTCACCCAACCTACCTACTGTTGGCTTCAGGTGATCAAGGCGTTCATAGTTCTAGATCTCACCCAACCTACCTACTGTTGGCTTCAGGTGATAAAGGCGTTCATAGTTCTAGATCTCACCCAACCTACCTACTGTTGGCTTCAGGTGATAAAGGCGTTCATAGTTCTAGATCTCACCCAACCTACCTACTGTTGGCTTCAGGTGATCAAGACATTCTTAGTTCTAGATCTCACCCAACCTACCTACTCTTGGCTTCAGGTGATCAAGGCATTCATAGTTCTAGACCTCACCCAACCTACCTACTGTTGGCTTCGGGTGATCAAGTCATTCATAATTCTAGATCTCACCCAGCCTACCTACTGTTGGCTTCGGGTGATCAAGGCGTTCATAGTTCTAGATCTCACCCAACCTACCTACTGTTGGCTTCAGGTGATCAAGGCATTCATAGTTCTAGACCTCACCCAACCTACCTACTGTTGGCTTCAGGTGATCAAGGCATTCATAGTTCTAGATCTCACCCAACCTACCTACTGTTGGCTTCAGGTGATCAAGGCGTTCATAGTTCTAGACCTCACCCAACCTACCTACTGTTGGCTTCGGGTGATCAAGGCATTCATAATTCTAGACCTCACCCAACCTACCTACTGTTGGCTTCAGGTGATCAAGGCATTCATAGTTCTAGACCTCACCCAACCTACCTACTGTTGGCTTCAGGTGATCAAGGCATTCATAGTTCTAGACCTCACCCAACCTACCTACTGTTGGCTTCAGGTGATCAAGGCATTCGTAGTTCTAGATCTCACCCAACCTACCTACTGTTGGCTTCAGGTGATCAAGGCATTCATAGTTCTAGATCTCACCCAACCTACCTACTGTTGGCATCAGGTGATCAAGGCATTCATAGTTCTAGATCTCACCCAACCTACCAACTGTTGGCTTCAGTTGATCAAGGCATTCTTAGTTCTAGATCTCACCCAACCTACCAACTGTTGGCATCAGGTGATCAAGGCATTCATAGTTCTAGATCTCACTCAACCTACCTACTGTTGGCTTCGGGTGATCAAGACATTCATAGTTCTAGATCTCACCCAACCTACTTACTGTTGGCTTCAGGTGATCAAGGCATTCATAGTTCTAGACCTCACCCAATCTACCTACTGTTGGCATCAGGTGATCAAGGCGTTCATAGTTCTAGATCTCACTCAACCTACTTACTGTTGGCTTCAGGTGATCAAGGCATTCATGGTTCTAGATCTCACCCAACCTACCTACTGTTGGCTTCAGGTGATCAAGGCATTCATAGTTCTAGACCTCACCCAATCTACCTACTGTTGGCATCAGGTGATCAAGGCGTTCATAGTTCTAGATCTCACTCAACCTACTTACTGTTGGCTTCAGGTGATCAAGGCATTCATGGTTCTAGATCTCACCCAACCTACCTACTGTTGGCTTCAGGTGATCAAGGCGTTCATAGTTCTAGACCTCACTCAACCTACTTACTGTTGGCTTCAGGTGATCAAGGCATTCATAGTTCTAGACCTCACCCAATCTACCTACTGTTGGCTTCAGGTGATCAAGACATTCATAGTTCTAGATCTCACCCAACCTACCTACTGTTGGCTTCAGGTGATCAAGACATTCATAGTTCTAGATCTCACCCAACCTACCTACTGTTGGCTTTGGGTGATCAAGGCATTCATAGTTCTAGATCTCATTCAACCTACCTACTGTTGGCTTCAGGTGATCAAGACATTCATAGTTCTAGATCTCACCCAACCTACCTACTGTTGGCTTCAGGTGATCAAGACATTCATAGTTCTAGATCTCACCCAACCTACCTACTGTTGGCTTCAGGTGATCAAGGCATTCATAGTTCTAGATCTCACCCAACCTACCTACTGTTGGCTTCAGGTGATCAAGGCATTCATAGTTCTAGATCTCACCCAACCTACCTACTGTTGGCTTCAGGTGATCAAGGCATTCATAGTTCTAGATCTCACCCAACCTACCTACTGTTGGCTTCATGTGATCAAGGCATTCATAGTTCTAGATCTCACCCAACCTACCTACTGTTGGCTTCAGGTGATCAAGGCATTCATAGTTCTAGATCTCACCCAACCTACCTACTGTTGGCTTCAGTTGATCAAGGCATTCATAGTTCTAGATCTCACCCAACCTACCTACTGTTGGCTTCATGTGATCAAGGCATTCATAGTTCTAGATCTCACCCAACCTACCTACTGTTGGCTTCATGTGATCAAGGCATTCATAGTTCTAGATCTCTCACCCAACCTACCTACTGTTGGCTTCAGGTGATCAAGGCATTCATAGTTCTAGATCTCACCCAACCTACCTACTGTTGGCTTCAGGTGATCAAGACATTCATAGTTCTAGACCTCACCCAACCTACCCACTGTTGGCTTCAGGTGATCAAGGCATTCATAGTTCTAGATCTCACCCAACCTACCTACTGTTGGCTTCAGGTGATCAAGACATTCATAGTTCTAGATCTCACCCAACCTACCTACCGTTGGCTTCAGGTGATCAAGGCATTCATAGTTCTAGATCTCACCCAACCTACCTACTGTTGGCTTCGGGTGATCAAGGCATTCATAGTTCTAGATCTCACTCAACCTACCTACTGTTGGCTTCAGGTGATCAAGACATTCATAGTTCTATATCTCACTCAACCTACTTACTGTTGGCTTCAGGTGATCAAGGCATTCATAGTTCTAGATCTCACCCAACCTACCTACTGTTGGCTTCGGGTGATCAAGACATTCATAGTTCTAGATCTCACTCAACCTACCTACTGTTGGCTTCAGGTGATCAAGGCATTCATAGTTCTATATCTCACTCAACCTACTTACTGTTGGCTTCAGGTGATCAAGGCATTCATAGTTCTAGATCTACCCAACCTACCTACTGTTGGCTTCAGGTGATCAAGGCATTCATAGTTCTAGATCTCACCCAACCTACCTACTGTTGGCTTCAGGTGATCAAGGCATCCATAGTTCTAGATCTCACCCAACCTACCTACTGTTGGCTTCATGTGATCAAGGCATTCATAGTTCTAGATCTCACCCAACCTACCTACTGTTGGCTTCAGGTGATCAAGGCATTCATAGTTCTAGATCTCACCCAACCTACCTACTGTTGGCTTCAGTTGATCAAGGCATTCATAGTTCTAGATCTCACCCAACCTACCTACTGTTGGCTTCATGTGATCAAGGCATTCATAGTTCTAGATCTCACCCAACCTACCTACTGTTGGCTTCAGTTGATCAAGGCATTCATAGTTCTAGATCTCACCCAACCTACCTACTGTTGGCTTCATGTGATCAAGGCATTCATAGTTCTAGATCTCACCCAACCTACCTACTGTTGGCTTCAGGTGATCAAGGCATTCATAGTTCTAGATCTCACTCAACCTACTTACTGTTGGCTTCAGGTGATCAAGGCATTCATAGTTCTAGATCTCACCCAACCTACCAACTGTTGGCTTCAGGTGATCAAGGCATTCATAGTTCTAGATCTCACTCAACCTACCTACTGTTGGCTTCAGGTGATCAAGGCATTCATAGCTCTAGATCTCACCCAACCTACCTACTGTTGTCATCGGGTGATCAAGGCATTCATAGTTCTAGATCTCACCCAACCTACCTACTGTTGGCTTCAGGTGATCAAGGCATTCATAGTTCTAGATCTCACCCAACCTACCTACTGTTGGCTTCAGGTGATCAAGACATTCATAGTTCTAGACCTCACCCAACCTACCTACTGTTGGCTTCAGGTGATCAAGGCATTCATAGTTCTAGATCTCACCCAACCTACCTACTGTTGGCTTCAGGTGATCAAGGCATTCATAGTTCTAGATCTCACCCAACCTACTTACTGTTGGCTTCAGGTGATCAAGACATTCATAGTTCTAGACCTCACCCAACCTACCTACTGTTGGCTTCAGGTGATCAAGGCATTCATAGTTCTAGACCTCACCCAACCTACCTACTGTTGGCTTCATGTGATCAAGGCATTCATAGTTCTAGATCTCACCCAACCTACCTACTGTTGGCTTCAGGTGATCAAGGCATTCATAGTTCTAGATCTCACCCAACCTACCTACTGTTGGCTTCAGGTGATCAAGACATTCATAGTTCTAGATCTCACCCAACCTACTTACTGTTGGCTTCAGGTGATCAAGGCATTCATAGTTCTTGCCGAGAACTACCAGGACATGGACCAGGAAGAACTGATTGACATGTTTCGACAGCACGCACAGGAGAACCTGGAGCCAACACACCAGCCCAGGAAGGTAGGACCCCCTAGTGCCCTGGCACCTAGGCATTGCATCCCCTAATAAACGGTCACCTAGGCATTGCACACCTCTAGTGCCCTTTCACCTAGGCATTGCACACCCTAGTATAGTGTCACACAGGCATTGCACAACCCTCATGCACTGTCACCTAGGCATTGCACACCCCTAGTATAGTCATCGAGGTATTGCACACCCATAGCACACTGTCACCTAGGCATTGCACACCCATAGTACACTGTCGCCTAGGCATTGCACACCCCTAGTACATTGCCACCTAGGCATTGCACACCCCTAGTACATTGCCACCTAGGCATTGCACACCCTAGTATACTGTCACCTAGGCATTGCACAACCCTAATGCACTGTCACCTAGGCATTGCACACCCCTAGTACAGTCATCTAGGTATTGCACAACACTAGTGTACTGTCACCTAGGCATTGCACACCCTAGTATACTGTCACCTAGGCATTGCACAACCCTAATGCACTGTCACCTAGGCATTGCACACCCCTAGTACAGTCATCTAGGTATTGCACAACACTAGTGTACTGTCACCTAGGCATTGCACACCCCTAGTACAGTCATCTAGGTATTGCACAACCCTAATGCACTGTCACCTAGGCATTGCACACCCCTAGTACAGTCATCTAGGTATTGCACAACACTAGTGTACTGTCACCTAGGCATTGCACACCCCTAGTACAGTCATCTAGGTATTGCACAACCCTAATGCACTGTCACCTAGGCATTGCACACCCCTAGTACAGTCATCTAGGTATTGCACAACACTAGTGTACTGTCACCTAGGCATTGCACACCCCTAGTACAGTCATCTAGGTATTGCACAACCCTAATGCACTGTCACCTAGGCATTGCACACCCCTAGTACAGTCATCTAGGTATTGCACAACCCTAATGCACTGTCACCTAGGCATTGCACACCCCTAGTACAGTCATCTAGGTATTGCACAACCCTAATGCACTGTCACCTAGGCATTGCACACCCCTAGTACAGTCATCTAGGTATTGCACAACACTAGTGTACTGTCACCTAGGCATTGCAAACCCATAATATAGTTTAACCAAACTTATGGTGTATTAATCTATTTATTTGTATTTATTAGATTTTACTCTTAGTATGTCAATATTACATGTATTATGCTGAATATTTATATATATAATTTATTTATATCAACTTTCATTGTGCCTTTTCTTGTATTGCATAGCACCATTATTGTATAAATATGATGCTGTGTCAGTCAGTACATGGTAAACACTTATAGAAATTCAGAACATCAGATATTAAATAATAATATAAGCAATTTGCACAATGATAACCATTGTAACCATATATAATTCGTGGAAATTCTGATAGGGTTGGTGCTGTAGACAATCCCACAGAAATTGAATTCACATTTCAATATTTGTTATTTTATTCTATAATATATTAAGCTGTGCAGCGGCATAATTTGGCTGAACAACATTTGGTAAATTTTCCAAAATAAGCAAACTCTGACATAGACTAGTATCCAGTCCTTAGTCCTGCTACAAACACTTCACTCCCTGACAAACCTGGTGTTAACATTAACAATACTTACTCTGATGTCAGTGTTGTTGTTTGGTTGCAGTATGCCTTCACAAGCTATATTGCGAAGACCGCTACAGGCAAGGTGAAACGATCTGTAATGCGCAGCACAGAGTGGGGCAGCACTGCAGAGCATGCAATAGGCACGAAAGTTGCAAAAACTGTATAGGTTACAATGAGCTGACAGCGCTTCATAGAGAAAAGTAAAGCTGTATAACAAAGTCTCTATTTCATTGTAAAAGATACCATTTGTCATGGTTTGGGTCTTTCACATTTTTGGTCTTTTATGGTGTTTACATGGGTCAAATTTAACTTCTTGAACTTCTTTGTCGATGTGAATCATAAACTCTTCCAAACAGAAGGCGTTGGTACTGTAAGTACACTGAATGCGACTAACTGCAGGAAGCATGGCAAGATATTCAACCTAGTTGCTATAACGAGTTTGCTTTACATAGACTGAGATCATTCTTATGCAAACTATGACATGTTAAATGCAAAATATATATCAGACATGGTGCTGTTGCACTTCAAAGTGTCTTGTTGTGAAACTGTAACTAAACTGTCTACGCAATGTTTGAATTCAAGTTGTGTTAAAATTGTCACCTTAGCTGCATTTTCCACTCCTTTTACTAATTTTTTAACGAATGAAAACTATTTAGTGTGAACTATGACATTTATGACATGCTAGTTAATTTTGCAAATCTGTTATATAATTTGAATAAAAATCAGCAAACTATGAAATTATTTATTGTTCACCAGAACCAAAACTGTGTGAAAATGCTATAGTAATTTGTGATATCATGGCTGATCTGTTAAACTAATTACAGTATTTTGTGATATAATGAATGATCTGTTAAACTAATTACAGTACTTTGTGATATCATGGCTTATCTGTTAAACTAATTACAGTATTTCATGATATGGCTTATCTGTTAAAATAATTACAGTATTTTGTGATATCATGGCTGAATCTGTTAAACTAATTACAGTACTTCCTGATATCATGGCTGATCTGTTAAACTAATTACAGTCATTCGTGATATCTGGCTGATCTGTTAAACTAATTACAGTATTCGTGATATCATGGCTGGTCTGTTAAACTAATTACAGTACTTTGTGATATCATGGCTGATCTGTTAAACTAATTATAGTATTTCATGATATCATAGCTGATCTGTTAAACTAATTACAGTACTGCGTGATATCATGGCTGATCTGTTAAACTAATTCAATTCTTCAAATGTTGTTCAACAATAGCCTACATTGTGATTCCTAGAATCACTGCTGGTATCATTTCAACAGATTACATGTACCGGGTACTACAGATTCTATCATGAGTGAACGTGACTTGTGATGGGGAAAAAACAGCTAAGGAGGCAACTTTAATTTGATGTGCACAGACAAATTGGATATCTTGTGGATACAATTTTGTCAAACCACAAATGTGTAATCATCATAGATGATTTCTGCTGCATGCCATGTGAATGGATGAATACTCAGGGCTGTTTCTGTTGTCATTGTCAATATGCAAGTCTTAGTGTTAAGGAGTTAGAGCAGACCGTTGGATGGTTACATATTCTGTCACCTTGTCATACGATTCACAGTTTATGTCCCACCTAACTTAAATATGAAATGTTTTTTAAAGAATGAATTCACAAGAATTCAAGGAAATTTATCACTTGTTTCCAAAAGCATTCATGTTTACATTTGTGCATAAATATTTTAGAGCATATTACACAGAAGAAACTATATTTAGAAAATGCCTTCATATTTACATGCTATTGCTCAGTTTGCTGTATGTCTTTGATATTAATGAAAATATTTCATTTATGTACTGTATGAAGCCTGCTGTAGGCATGTAGTGTTTGATTAGTGGAGGTACAGTTCTTTCAACTGTGTAACGCTTGAAAGAATCCTACAATGTACTTGTAATAAGAGTGTAGCAAGGCTGTTAGCTAGAGCCACGGATTTGTCAAAGACAAATGTATCTTTGTGTGTGCCCTAATCCTTAACAGCACAGAGTGCAGTATGTAAGATTAATAAAACTAATAAGTTGTTGTTAGTAATACACTGTTTCGTTTTTTATTCTTCAGTTGGGAAGTGAATTCTTTGTCTTGGCACACTTGTCATCATCAATCCTCCAAGAGTTTGATAAAAACATGCCAACTGTGTCTTACTACTACTGAGCTACATAACATATTTTGCATTTGTAGAAACAAAACTACAGAGTTTGAAAAGCAGCCGACTGGTACATAGCAGTTAAAACACTGCACGAGCACTTAATTTTCCTAAACGCAGTCCTAAAGAAATGTAATTGTCTATAGTTCTCAATAAACAAATATTTATTTCAACAAAGTACATTCAAACATAACAATGTTAACTCTTCTCGCCCATCTGGCAATAAATGCCAAATCTTCCCACTTTCCCAACCACCCATGTACCCACCCATCACCTCTGACCCCACAAAGAGGTGGTGCCACCTGGATAATTGTGATAAAATTCTTTAATAGTGTATATGTTATGGATATGTGTTATATATGGCTTAACATTTGGAATAAATGCAGTTTAAAAATATTAACTACTGACAAGAGTTTGTAGACATACAAACCTTTCCAGACCGAGACACAGTAGCGCACATTTAATTTACAATTGATTGGTATCATTTAGAACCGTCTTACTTGGAATACAATTAACTTTAAACACAGCTTGCAGTGTTAGGAATTGAAATAAAAAAGTAAAATGACCAAGTGAAATAGATGATGGGTCAAAACGTTGTATGTTTCAAAAGATATGCTCCAAAGTAAGTAAATTTTTACAATAAACAAAGTTGCTCAAACTTTGATTTTAATTCCATGGGGACTCGGACCTCAATTTCATAAAAATATTTTGGCATCTGAAAGGCTCATTGAGTGCAGTTTGTTGGAAACATTTAGTTGGATATGAGCTAAACATAATATTATTATAAAGAAAGGACAATAAACAATTTCAAATCCAATGAAATTTTTTTTAGATAAACATTCTGTGTACGTGCTGAATATCTTTAAAATAAATCTGCATAAACACTTGCGTGCAAAAAAAATTTAGTGTGCAATTAAGACATGCAGTTTCAAGCCAAATTTTTATGTATCATTTTGATTCAAATGTTTTACCAACTACCTATTGTTTTGAATTTCAGCTTTCCACAGGTCCCATTGTGGATAATAAAATAAAATTCGAAATACTACTGCGATGTACGTTATGTGAATAATAATGATAATATTGTTGTGTAACCGTGTAATAACATCACAAATTATCAATATTAAATAATGAAAAATGTGTTTAGATATGTTTACCAAAAAAGGTCTCTGTAAAACCATTACACAAGCCCAAATCATGTTGGTTCTATACTGTTCTGTGCCAGCTCTAGATGTATTAAGTCAGACCCTCTTGTTAATAATGACATCTACCGGAGTAGATTTAAAACATGAAGATTTGCTTTAGAAAGAACATGAAAAAGAATAATAACTATTTAATAACATCAAATAAAACTGCAATATAACTTTGAAAAGAAAATAATTTTTTATAAAACATCAATTAAACTTAACAATTAAACAGAGGTGTTGAACTCCAGCTTCGTCATTCAACATCAAGAACACGGTGTCACATGCTAAGAATATATCTGGGCCATTCTAAGTTAGTTTGCATGTGGAAAACACTGACACTTTCAGCTTCACTTGCTCCCATACATGTGCACGTTGGCAATATGCACAGGGCTGGCACGGGATATGTGTTACGCCATTCTAACTGCCTTTGAGGGATAGATACCATCTGACACTATTGATGAGGATACGGGTACCCCATATAGTACTGCCAGTTGGCCAACAGCCACTGTGCCCACTGCGCGTTGGCGGATGGCTCGGAGAACGACGCTGGCTGCAGAAGGTAGTTCTGCAGAGACGGTGGCGCGTTCTGCCAGAGGTACGGGTTGGCAGACATCTGCTGCACCAGCCAGCAGTACAGCTCTCCGGCCGGCATGGACGGCTGGCTCGGCTGCTGCCACGGCGGCACCGGTGCATTCACTTGGTAGTTGACTACAGCAGTGCTGGGTATTGCTGACGGCAAGACTGCCGCCCAGTGCTCCACACTTGGCTGCCCTCCACTGTCCACGTAGTATCCGCCGCTCATATCGGTGGGCGGGAATGGGTCGTAACACCAGTTCTCCACATACACACCTTCCAGGCCAGGCCACGTTGGAACCTCTGAGCATGTCTCTGCAGCACTGGTAATCACAGAAATGGTCGTTTCGTTGCTAGTGGTTGCGTTGCTAGTGGTGTCAAGATCATACGATTGAGTTGCTATGGCGACTGGTGCTACTGTGGCAACTGTCTGAACACTGCTCACTGCGTGACTGGTTGGCTCAGGCGACGTGGAAGTGCCACACACAATATGATCGCTCTGATCAGATAATTTTGACACGTCCATATCACACTCGACATAATCACTGTCATCAAGTGACTTTGACGAATTTGACGTAGCACTACCGACACCTGATTCAGACGCTTTGGGTGTGCCGTTCGATGTGGACATCCCATTGCAATTTGGTGTTGACTTGTTACTGCTGTGAGGTGACAATGCAGCATTGCTGTTGTCGACTTCTACAGCTGATGTGGCTATGTCAGTGGCTGCTGTTGGTCGGGGAATAGTGATTGTATCCACCGATTTACGTACAAAACTTATGACAATGTCTGACATTGACTTAGGTTGTTGATCACCTTCTGATGTTGAATTGTGTTGTTGATTAACTTCTGATGACAGCACCTGTTGACCACCTGGTGTTGACAGATGTTGTTGATCACCTGATGATGATGAGCTGCATTGTTGATCACAGTCTGATATTGACGTGTGTTGTTGTTCACCTTTTGATGTTGATTTGTGTTGCTGCTCAACTTCTGGCATTGATTTGTGTTGTTGATCACCTTTTGATGTTGATTTGTGTTGTTGATTACCTTCTGACATTGATTTGTGTTGTGGTTCCCCTTTTGATGTTGATTTGTGTTGTTGATCACATTTTGATGTTGATTTATGTTGTTGATCACCTTCTGACATTGATTTGTGTTGTTGTTCCCCTTTTGATTTGTGTTGTTGATCACCTTCTGACATTGATTTGTGTTGTTGTTTCCCCTTTGATGTTGATTTGTGTTGTTGATCACCTCCTGACATTGATTTGTGTTGTTGTTGTTCACCTTTTGATGTTGATTTGTGTTGTTGATCACCTTTTGATGTTGATTTGTGTTGTTGATCACCTTCTGACATTGATTTGTGTTGTTGTTCACCTTTTGATGTTGGTTTGTGTTGTTGACCACCTTCTGACATTGATTTGTGTTGTTGTTCAACTTTTGATGTTGATTTATGTTGTTGATCACCTTCTGACACTGATTTGTGTTTTTGATCACTATTGGATGTTGATGTGTGTTGTTCATCATTTTCTGACATTGATTTGTGCTGTTGATCATCTTTTGATGTTGATTTGTGTTGTTGATCACCTTCTGGCATTGATTTGTGTTGTTGATCACCTTTTGATGTTGATTTGTGCTGTTGGTCATCTTTTAGTGTTGATTTGTGCTGTTGGTCATCTTTTGATGTTGATTTGTGCTGTTGGTCATCTTTTGATGATGATTTGTGTTGTTCATCACCTTTTGATGTTGATTTGTGCTGTTGGTCATCTTTTGGTGTTGATTTGTCCTGTTGATCACATTTTGATGTTGATTTGTGTTGTTGATCACCGTCTGATGCTGACATCTGTTGCTGAGTATGTTCTGATGCTGACATATGTTGTTGATCAGCTTTTGATGTTGAGGATGTCAGATGTTGGTCACATTCTGGTGTTGAAATCTCATCACCAGCCATGGTGGCATCGTCATCCAATTCGCCCTAAAATAGTGGCAGAGCACGGTGCTAGTGCCGATCTTTCTGAGTGTCAAAAAAGTTCTAGCTGGTCAATTAATTATGTCCTCATGTCATTCTTCTCTTGACATTTTCTTATCACAAATTACCAAATTATTGATGCCAAGTAATAGAGCAAATCAAAGAAACCTTAGTTAACAGAGTCAGCATGAAATAGTTGTTTATAAGTGTTTCATACAATACATAGGTAGTACGTACCCTTTAGCAACATGGTGGAATGCTGTTAATCTTGCGCTTGTGAACAAAATAAATATGAATTTTTCAACATGTTTTTATTTCTAAGCCCTCGGTTTCTGTCAATACAAAGTACAACTAACGTCTGATCTGGGCAACAAGTGAACATGTTTCTCAATGTGAACAAGTTTCTCAAAGTGAACAAGTTTCACATGCCAGTCTGGTGTGTATGTTAGCCACAACATACCTCAATGGCCTTGATGTGTATCTCAAGGCCACAGCATCGTACATCTAGATACTCAAGCATCAGGGTCGTCCCATTGTGGCTGTGTTCCTCTGCCCAGATGTGTTCGCGCAGGTAGTCGAAGTCAGCCAGCTGCCGTTGAAGCTGTTGCAACTTGACATTACTTGGCACTGACAGAAGAGTTGCCAGCATAGATTGCCTCTGTCGCACCTTGGGCTTGACGGCATCACCTGAATGGCCTGAGAGAATGAATAACATTAATACAAAGCTGCGCATGAACCAGGTTTACGCAATATAAATTCACAAAAGCTTGGAGGCAAATAATTTTGCAATATTATTATAATATCAGTGTTGATTTGGATGATGCAAATCATGGGAGGAAAGTCAGGTGCAGGTGCAATTATTCTAATACCACGTAAAATTGGAAATAATGTATCAGTATCACATAAAGCATATGGAGATATTTTACATTAAAAATGTACACTGTGGTTTATGTACCAAGTAAGTGCAAAATGGATGTGTCTGAATTCAAAATAACAGTTTGCAAATTTTAAAACATTATGCTAGACAGATATATTAGTGGAGTAGATTCCATGAAATATTGTGAACAACTCGCGACAACAAGATAATAAAACGAGACACTGAACAGGCTAGTGAGTGCCCTCACCTTTGATGCCAAGCATATGCAGCTTGCGACTTGTTTCGAGTGTCTGTCGGAGGTCATACAACTTGCCGTACTCCTCCACAGTGGGAACCCTGTCCAGCAACATCACCCGCTGGTTCTCTGTCACTGTCTTCTTCCCCTCACTGCCCAGCTGCAGTGCTGCCGGGAGTGGGTGGCCGGGAAAGAGGAGCTGGCCCACACCCTGGTAGAGCAGCCATGACTGGAGCAGCTCCAGCTCCAACTGCAGGATCAGCCGCTGGCGCTGAAGCGGGGCATCCTCGGGAACGGGAGATGATTTCACAAGTGATTCATGGCGTTTCATCTCACCATTGAGCAGTTCTAGCCTCAGCAACAGCTCCGCCTTGCTTTCTGTGCGATCGCTAAACGGGTTTCTGTGGATGCACTCTTCACCGCCGAACTGGAAGTAGACATAGTCGCCATCCATGCTTGGCTTAGTGGTAGTAGTGCCTGGGGCAGGTGTCAACGTTTTGGGATTATTTACATTTGGCATCTGTTTCTCGACCGGGATTGTTCTGCTGCGTTTTTCTGGAACACATGCAGAATTGTCTTGTGATGTTCCTGGTTTGTGCTTTTGGACCACTTTTGGTCTGACGGCTTCTGATGAAGTAGTAGTCTTGTCGACTGCCCTTTCCTTTGGTGGTGTGACAGCGTGAGCCTCACTTGCTTTCTTTTCTACAGTATGCACCTTTTCTGGCGACTTTACCGAGCTCCTCGTGGTGGTCTTTTTGTTCATTGCTTCCAGAGTGCTGACTTTGGTCTGATTCCTCACTGGCATATTTTGAGTCTCAGTTGAAGTTTTCACTTGTCCCTTCTCCTCTCTCTCCAGAGTCTTTCTGTGTCTCATTGTCTTGCTTGTCACCACACTTGAAGACAGATGTGTGACAAGGCTGTCTGGAGCGTGGCACTGACACAATTTCTCGAGCTCCGCGAGAATGCTGCTCCTGATTTCTTCTAACCCGTTCAGCGAGTCATGTGATTTCGTTGCTGTAACATTGACACCTTTCCTGGCGTCCTTGCATCCAAACTTTTCATGTGGTGAACTCACATCTTTCCTTGTAGGGATGGAGGATTTAGACACCACATTTTCACGAGGCAAACTCACATCAGCATTTCCATCTTTCACTATGCAGATGGAGGAGGCCTTAGAAATTGTTTCAAGTGGCAAACGTACATCAGTGTTTCCATCTTTCCTGGTGGGGAGGATAGACTTAGAGACCACATTTTCACATGATAAGCTTACATCTGTGTTTCTATCTTTCCTCATAGGGAGGGTGGGCTTAGAGACCGCATCTTCATGAGACAAGCTTACATCTCTGTTTCCATCTTTCCTCACAGGAAAGGTGCTCTTAGAGACCACATTTTCATGTGATAAGCTTACATCTGTGTTCCCATTTTTCCTTATATGGGTGGTAGACTTTGACACATTTTCATGTGGCAAATTCACACCATTGCTTCCATCTTTCTTCGAAGAGATGGTAGACTTGAACACAATATTTTCACGAGCCAAACTTACATTATTCTTTCCATCTTTCTTCAAGGGGGCGATGAACTTAGATCCCACATTTTCATGTGGCAAACCCATATCACTGTTTCCATCTTTCCTTGCAGTGGACTTAGACACCACATTTTCACGTGGCAATCTCACATCAGTGTTTCTATCTTTACTTGTAGGGATGAGAGACTTAGACACCACATTTTCTTGCAGATTAGGTAAGGCCACTGCTTGTTGTCTATTATTGGAATTGTGATTTGTCACACCACCAACAGCAGTGCTTTTTGTGGTTGTTTTAATGCTACTTGTTGACTCTGGGGTAACTTTTCCAGGCTCAGGCGCAGCAACTTTGCTTAAACTATCAAGTAATGTTTCATTGTTTAAGTTATGACAGTTGTCAGCTGTTCCTGCATCACTTACAACCATGTCACTTGGCAACATTGCATCAATATTTTCCTCCGAAGGATTACCGCCCATCCTACCAATGTCCTGCGCCACTGGAATTACCCCTATCATGTGTGCTGATTCTGCAAGGGATTCAGCTTGTGCAACTGTGATGGTTCCCTTGCTGTTACCAAGCAGTCTGGATGTTTCAGACCTACTCAGATTCCCCTTTCCATGGTCAGTTCCCAGTAGGCTACCCCTGTCCTCGGTCATGGGTCTTTCTTCCTCTCGGGATCGATCTCGGCTTCCTGAACTATCGGTTTCACCCATGGACACTCCGCGGGTGACAGCAGCATTGTTGTCCTGACACTGTGACCTGTCACTCTGACTCACCATGTCCTTCAGTGTCCCCCTACTGTCTCCACACCCGAGTTGCGGTAGGTTCTGACAACCGACAATGTTCCTGATGTACTCCAATTTGCGCAGTTTCCTGCGTGGCGTGCTCACTGTGTCACAGATTGTCCCCGTCTGCTGCGACAGGTCGGTGTCGGCGTCACCACACGTGTCACCCTCTTGCTCTTCAGTGATCATGCTCGGAATGGACAGACTACTGAAGCGAGCGTCCAAACGTCCTGCCTTCCTCTGCGGGTGCTGTGATGGCATTCTTACAGTGCCATGCGAAATATGCTTCTTTGTTTGTCGGTGTTGCAGCAGTGCCTCTCGGACAGTCTCCAGTGCAACTTTGTCTACGGCGTCGAGAATCCTCTCGCGGTTCTGCACTGTGATCCTGAGACACATTCCAGAAGCCATCTTGCGATGAAACAAGGTCAACCGTGCTCTTGTTAACTCAGACACTCACACGAGTGTTGACAGATAGGCACAGCTCTCTGAAAGGTCATATGAAATTAAGTCTGAATCTGACAACTTTCTATACACTGATGGTATTACAAGTGATTCTGTATAAAACCTGTATGCAAAACAATGTTCTACACAGACACACTCACACACACATGCACACACACACTCACATTTACATTATATGGAGTTTTTTTTCTTCTGAAATGACCAGTGATGTAACGAACAATCAATGATGAGGATAATTTAACGTGTGTGCGTGCATGCGTGTGTACGTGCATGCGTGACTGTACTGTGTGTGTGTGTGTGTGTGTGTGTGTGTGTGTGTGTGTGTGTGTGTGTGTGTGTGTGTGTGTGTGTGTGTGTGTGTGTGTGTGTGTGTGTGTGGTGTGGGTGTGGGTGTGGGTGTGGGTGGGTGACTCGATTGCAATTTGATTTGACGTGCATGCGATGACACTGACAGGATAACATGTTTTATTCAATGGAAATTACGAATCTACTTTGAACTGCCCAGAAGTAGCAGGTTGATTACGGATGGTTCAGACAAAATTAACTGACCATTATACCCAATAGCCAGGTTATCATGATGGAGAAATAATGGGCAGTGTAATTTATGGCCAATGGCAATGACACTGCGTTGACGTTGTTACTTGCGACGTTGCGTTGGCGATAAAAAGTAGCGTCGGAAATGTCTTAACTTGCCTTGCTTGGATTTTCGGGTTTTTTACACTTTCAGAAAAGTGTTAAGCCTTATAAATAGCCCCCCTTTTTGCTTCTTTTATTTATTTGGAAAACGAGCCCAATTTTTTTAGTATTATCGTTGTTTAAATTAAATTAGCGACGCCGTGTTTACATACGTATTTTGCCAATATTATTTTGTACTGTTTTTAGGAAGTTGACTGAGTTACTGTTGGTGTTATTTTTCTAGTTTGCCGTGGTGACGAAAGGTGTATTATTATGCTGCATTCGCTTGCTTTACCTTTGGCATATGAACTGGGGATTTATGTTATCCTTGCGAGATCTATAACTTATCAACGTGTTGTTGAAACTTGAAACGAGTGGAGTTGAAACTGTATGAAGCTATATTATACGTGGCATGCAGTCATTTATAAAAGCAAATCAACAATATCAATCTGCAAATGTCTAAGTTAGGTAATGCGTATACATTTCGCAACATTTGATTTCATACCTGTTTTAATCAACACAAGGAATCGTCCACCTTGCACCCATCCTTCGAATTTCGCGCTGACCGTAAACTGCGTATTTGTCGACAGAAGACACATTACCGTAATTTATTCACATTGAACAGAGCGCTGTGTGCTAGCTGTCGCGGCATTTGGCGATTAAAAACCTGTTTTGTGAAAAATGTATCAGATAGTTGCATAAAATATAATAATTCCAAATTACTAACCAATGTGTCATGCCTGAGTGTAACCAAACTGTAAAAAGGTTGTTTATTTAAATATAAGTATACCATACAGATCGAGACATTTTTAAATATTAAAGTTGTAGTAGGTTGCGCTAAACCAAGTCTTACTTAGTAAAGCGAAATAAACGTTGCTGCGTGCAGCGATTTGCCATCCGAGAGGAAATGCTGAGTAGTTTAGCTATGCAAAATAGCATTTCCAAAAAAGTAAAGCTGCATATTGCATACAAATGCAGAACGGGGTCGCCATCTGGCGGACATTTTCGAGTGGGTAACACCCCCATATTTACAAAACGTTACCCGCTTTGAACTGCTGATTCTACGCTGATTCGTAAGTAAGTTCAGTGTGTAATCATTGCGTAATGTTCTCAAGGGTAATTACTCGGATTAGTGGACGCGGCGGGACCCGCTGACTAACTATGCTGGCTGCGGCTGCGGTGTTGAAATTTATCGCCAGCAACCCCAGGCCCAGGCTCAGTGCTAGCGGCTACAGCAACTTTTATGGCATTTACGATCGCAGCTCTAGACTAGTTTCTAGTTGTTTTTTAATCGATGGTTAGTATTGGCGGAGAGTAAGTTTTCTACCTACAATGTAATGTCCATGCACTTACCCAAACTACAATAAGGGACTTTGTAAATAGAAAACATTCCAATTATAAAAAAATTGAATCGATGCCACGTACCTACCATCTCTCATAAAAATTGCCATTTATTTGGATATATGCTAACAATGAAACAAATGACAGTGATTCGTTGACATATATCTATGACTATGTCATCAAGTGACGGAGTTGTTACACTAATTACAGAGGGTTTAAAGACAAGTTAATGTAGATAAAAGAATGGTTAGAAAACATTACATGTCAGTAAATTAATTGCAACCAGTTTATATTATTATATATAACAAACTAACCACCACAGTGACACGTTTACACTTACAGGTACAGTTGAAAATTTTATAAAGAGCAAACGTTGTCCACTTTTTATATTCGCTGTGGAGTACAAAACAATTGTTTTAATCCAAATGGACCCTCACCCACCCACATCCATTATTTTCATATTTTTTTCATTTACAAAGCCCCTTGAAGTGTTTTGCTTTTTGGACATTGATATAATAGCACACCTAATAAAAAACAGATTCATGTCTAAGGCCATATATGATATGAGTGAATATTTGATAAGTGGTAAAAATAATAAGATGTCATGAAAATTAAAATACCTCTGGTTAAGGAAAATATTTGCCGGTATATTGTAGGTCACCCTATACTGTACCATATATCCTATACCCTATATGTAGTATTTAAGAGTAGCAGTCCACAACCTACACTTCTTATTGATATTTAGAGAAGTTAGGTCCTGGTGTCATCAGTGTCAAATATTTATTTAATAAATTAATTTATTAACTTTTTTATTTATATGTACGTGTTCATATTTTTTTTGTTTTTTAATAATGTTTTAATATACACATGTACAAAATAATTTATTAAACAACGAAAATGGTTTACACATATATATGATGAAAAATCAAATCTATGTGTAGTGCTTAATGAAAAAATTGAAATAAAACAATTTAATCTATGTAAATATTTTTTTCAAGTTGCTTGAAAGTTGGAACACTTCATTATCAGAAACAAAACATTTTCCAAGCAACATTATACAGTCATTAGGGTTTTCAAAAACATGTTTGTGTCCATACTTTACTCTGCATACTGAGAAACAGACAATTTAATGTCTAAGAATATATTCTGATGACTTTAGCATCACACTGTTTTCTTCACCATATTTGTCCATGCAATGCAATCCTTGTGCACTGTTTTATTTGTTTTGTTCAAATTGTGGCATACAATACTATTTCACAAAATTGAACATAATTTATTTCCAGTCAGTTTGTTTATATAGCATACATGCTTAACTTTTTCTGTTCTAAAACCCAGTCAAACAAACCTATGTAATATGTAAAAATTACAATCTATCGTATCTTTCCAGGTAGAAAACGTTATCCTAGACTATCTGCCATTTTTAGAATACATGTCATACATTGCCATGGCAACAGCAAGTAGGCAAATGGCATCTGTCATTGTCATGGCAACCAAGAAGTTCTGCATCCACCATCAAGTTCCAAGATGGTGCCTCAACAACAGTACGGCAAAACAATGCAGACATTTACTGGGGAGAACCACACCATTCTCTGATGGTGCACATATCCGTGACACTAGGCCTTACACTACCTCAGCAGTGCCATCTGCTGTCGGGTTTGATAACTATGATGATGAAGTGAAGAACTTTAAACTACCAACACCAGAATACTTCAATTTTGCCACAGATGTTATAGACGTGTGGGCAGAAAAACAGGCAAGTACAAATTAAATGTATATTATCTAAAATTAGGTTATTTCCCCTATATGATATATTTGATGAGTTCATGTGTTTTTAATAATATTATTGATTATGCCATGTGTTTATCATTTGTTTCATGTGTGCATACAACCATTTTGGTAGTTACATAGATTATTTTATAGCATTACGCATACTTTTATGATTCAAACAAAATTAAAACTTTGACTAAGATTACTAGTAACATAATCGTATTCAAACAACTTTGTAATTTCCCTCAAATAGTTTTTTCCCAGGGATGAGTCATGTTTGTGTATATGTGAGTTAGTTTCCTTGATTTCCTACTCCATGTTTATAAAGCAGAGGTTCAGCTATCTATGTGTAAAAAGTGGCCTGCGAACACATTCTTTTTCTCTGATCATCGCTGAGATTTGTAGCCACTATTTGTACTTGCCCTTGTTTATGATGTGTTGTGTTCATGATGCATTGAACATGTCACCATGGAGCTTGCTGTGTCACATCCAATGCCATCCATCAAATTGTTTTCTTTTTAATGTAGATGACATTGTCTGGGCTTTGTAGCTATTTAGCTGATATGGCAAGATGGGTGTGTGATGTGTGGCATGGCGGGGCATAGCATGATGTGGTGTGAAAAAAAATTCTTATAACTTAATAGGGTGTGTGCTCTTTTATTCTTATTTGTAGCATGAAACAAATATGAAACATTTTCTTTTTTTATATGATCATAAATTTAATGTTTGATTTTATCTTCTCTGATTAGAAGAATGATGGAAAGAGTGAGCTAGCTTTCTGGTGGATTGATGACAACAGAAATGAACTGAAGTGGACCTTTCAACAACTCTCAGATTTATCTAAAAGGTTAGCTTTTTAAATATCACAGAGTACCCAATTACCCTTACTTTGGTTTCATGGCATACCAGGAAGTGAAGGATTACATCATAAATGATAAATCAGATCAATACACAAGCTGTCTTCACAGCACATTCTGAACATTCCAAAATGAGTTATTCCACATAACATATACAACAGTCTTTTCAACACATTCTTAGGACTGCATGATAACTTGCACCACAATACATGAACTAGTCTTTTCATGGTGAACATTCTAAGAATTGCATAATACATTACACATGTAAATCAGATCAGGGTACATGATGTTTTCATCATGCACACAGTACTTTTGTTAGATATGTGTCAGGGATGGTTCACAGTCTAATTTTCAGACCATGGCAGCTCGCTTGAAAGTAATGCATTGTTGTGACCAGCTAAATAGTACAGAACAATAACCATATTTATGTTAAACAAATCTTATTTGTCTGTTGGTAACAAAAGTGTGTTGACAGAACTGCCAATGTTCTTTCGGGACCATGTGACATGAAACCAGGTGATCGAATGCTTGTCATCTTGCCCCGAGTCCCAGAGTGGTGGCTCCTCAACATTGCGTGCTGTAGAATGGGTGAGTGTTGGTGAATGTTGGCTGTGTGTCCTGTAGAGTGGGTGAGTGCAGGTGAATGTTGGCTGTGTGTCCTGTAGAGTGGGTGAGTGCAGGTGAATGCTGGCTGTGTGTCCTGTAGAGTGGGTGAGTGCAGGTGAATGTTGGCTGTGTGTCCTGTAGAGTGGGTGAGTGCAGGTGAATGTTGGCTGTGTGTCCTGTAGAGTGGGTGAGTGCAGGTGAATGTTGGCTGTGTGTCCTGTAGAGTGGGTGAGTGCAGGTGAATGTTGGCTGTGTGTCCTGTAGAATGGGTGAGTGTTGGTGAATGTTGGCTGTGTGTCCTGTAGAGTGGGTGAGTGCAGGTGAATGCTGGCTGTGTGTCCTGTAGAATGGGTGAGTGCTGGTGAATGTTGGCTGTGTGTCCTGTAGAATGGCTGAGTGTTGGTGAATGTTGGCTGTGTGTCCTGTAGAGTGGGTGAGTGCAGGTGAATGTTGGCTGTGTGTCCTGTAGAATGGGTGAGTGTTGGTGAATGCTGGCTGTGTGTCCTGTAGAATGGGTGAGTGTTGGTGAATGTTGGCTGTGTGTCCTGTAGAATGGCTGAGTGTTGGTTAATGTTGGCTGTGTGTCCTGTAGAATGGCTGAGTGTTTGTGAATGTTGGCTGTGTGTCCTGTAGAGTGGGTGAGTGCAGGTGAATGCTGGCCGTGTGTCCTGTAGAATGGGTGAGTGTTGGTGAAATGTTGGCTGTGTGTCCTGTAGAATGGGTGAGTGTTGGTGAAATGTTGGCTGTGTGTCCTGTAGAATGGCTGAGTGTTGGTGAATGTTGGCTGTGTGTCCTGTAGAATGGGTGAGTGTTGGTGAATGTTGGCTGTGTGTCCTGTAGAGTGGGTGAGTGCAGGTGAATGTTGGCTGTGTGTCCTGTAGAGTGGGTGAGTGCAGGTGACTGTTGGCTGTGTGTCCTGTAGAGTGGGTGAGTGCAGCTGAATGTTGGCTGTGTGTCCTGTAGAGTGGGTGAGTGCAGGTGAATGTTGGCTGTGTGTCCTGTAGAGTGGGTGAGTGCAGGTGAATGTTGGCTGTGTGTCCTGTAGAGTGGGTGAGTGCAGGTGAATGTTGGCTGTGTGTCCTGTAGAGTGGGTGAGTGCAGGTGAATGTTGGCTGTGTGTCCTGTAGAGTGGGTGAGTGCAGGCGACTGTTGGCTGTGTGTCCTGTAGAGTGGGTGAGTGCAGGTGAATGTTGGCTGTGTGTCCTGTAGAGTGGGTGAGTGCAGGTGAATGTTGGCTGTGTGTCCTGTAGAGTGGGTGAGTGCAAGTGAATGTTGGCTGTGTGTCCTGTAGAGTGGGTGAGTGCAGGTGAATGTTGGCTGTGTGTCCTGTAGAGTGGGTGAGTGCAGGTGAATGTTGGCTGTGTGTCCTGTAGAGTGGGTGAGTGCAGGTGAATGTTGGCTGTGTGTCCTGTAGAGTGGGTGAGTGCAGGTGAATGTTGGCTGTGTGTCCTGTAGAGTGGGTGTGTGCAGGTGAATGTTGGCCGTGTGTCCTGTAGAGTGGGTGAGTGTCGGTGAATGTTGGCCGTGTGTCCTGTAGAGTGGGTGAGTGCAGGTGAATGTTGGCTGTGTGTCCTGTAGAGTGGGTGAGTGCAGGTGAATGTTGGCTGTGTGTCCTGTAGAGTGGGTGAGTGCAGGTGAATGTTGGCTGTGTGTCCTGTAGAGTGGGTGAGTGCAGGTGAATGTTGGCTGTGTGTCCTGTAGAGTGGGTGAGTGCAGGTGAATGTTGGCTGTGTGTCCTGTAGAGTGGGTGAGTGTCGGTGAATGTTGGCTGTGTGTCCTGTAGAGTGGGTGAGTGCAGGTGAATGTTGGCTGTGTGTCCTGTAGAGTGGGTGAGTGCAGGTGAATGTTGGCTGTGTGTCCTGTAGAGTGGGTGAGTGCAGGTGAATGTTGGCTGTGTGTCCTGTAGAATGGGTGAGTGCAGGTGAATGTTGGCTGTGTGTCCTGTAGAGTGGGTGAGTGCAGCTGAATGTTGGCTGTGTGTCCTGTAGAGTGGGTGAGTGCAGGCGACTGTTGGCTGTGTGTCCTGTAGAGTGGGTGAGTGCAGGCGACTGATGGCTGTGTGTCCTGTAGAGTGGGTGAGTGCAGGCGAATGCTGGCTGTGTGTCCTGTAGAGTGGGTGAGTGCAGGTGAATGTTGGCTGTGTGTCCTGTAGAGTGGGTGAGTGCAGGCGAATGATGGCTGTGTGTCCTGTAGAGTGGGTGAGTGCAGGCGAATGATGGCTGTGTGTCCTGTAGAGTGGGTGAGTGCAGGCGAATGATGGCTGTGTGTCCTGTAGAGTGGGTGAGTGCAGGCGAATGATGGCTGTGTGTCCTGTAGAGTGGGTGAGTGCAGGCGAATGATGGCTGTGTGTCCTGTAGAGTGGGTGAGTGCAGGCGAATGATGGCTGTGTGTCCTGTAGAGTGGGTGAGTGCAGGCGAATGATGGCTGTGTGTCCTGTAGAGTGGGTGAGTGCAGGCGAATGATGGCTGTGTGTCCTGTAGAGTGGGTGAGTGCAGGCGAATGATGGCTGTGTGTCCTGTAGAGTGGGTGAGTGCAGGTGAATGTTGGCTGTGTGTCCTGTAGAGTGGGTGAGTGCAGGCGAATGATGGCTGTGTGTCCTGTAGAGTGGGTGAGTGCAGGCGAATGATGGCTGTGTGTCCTGTAGAGTGGGTGAGTGCAGGTGAATGTTGGCTGTGTGTCCTGTAGAGTGGGTGAGTGCAGGTGAATGTTGGCTGTGTGTCCTGTAGTATGGTAGTCAGGAATTTTGGTGGGTCCTGTACAATGATGTAATACCAGTGGATATCCACATGGATTATTGTGTGTCGTGCCTAAAGCAGTTTTGTTCCGGAGTAGTTGTTTAACAAAATTGGTTTTGTAAAGTAACCCTAGTAAGTAAAATATAAAAAGTTTAAAATTATCAGCAATTTTATACATATATTTTCTCTTTGCTTGCAGTGCTGCCTGGTAATTCAGTATTATGTTTATTTAAAACCATGTGGGTTGAAGTAAACATGGTTTTGATATGTCAGTATCATGTCTTAGTTTTTAAATTTATTATATGTATTGAATTCCTTGCACATGGTCATCAGCTATGCAACTGTCTTTTTTCTGAACGTTGACCTATCCAGTTCTACCTAACATAATCATGCACTAAATTTGACATCACCAATTGATGTATACATGTCTGATTTGTCTAGTATTGCATCACTCAGCATAGTGTCTTCCATAAAACTGGATACATTTTGTTTGTGTGAATTGGCCTTTAGTGATACATAAATGTTCTTGCAACAGGCGCTGTGTTGATACCTGGTACAACTCAACTGACCGCTCGAGACGTCCGCCACAGACTCCATCAGTCCGGGCGAAGTGTGTTGTCACCGATGCAGCTACAGCCGACAATGTTGACCAGGTCAGAGGTCAAACAGGCTTAATCACAGCCAAGTCATAGATCAAACAAACTTAATCGTAACCATGTCAGACGTCATACAAAATGTAGCAAGGTCATAGGTGAAACAAACTTAATGAAACCATGTCAGACATCAAACAAAATGTAGTCATAGCCAGGTCATAGGTCAAACAAACTTAATCGTAACCATGTCAGACGTCATACAAAATGTAGCAAGGTCATAGGTGAAACAAACTTAATGAAACCATATCAGACATCAAACAAAATGTAGTCATAGCCAGGTCATAGGTCAAACAAACTTAATCGTAACCATGTCAGACGTCATACAAAATGTAGCAAGGTCATAGGTGAAACAAACTTAATGTAACCATGTCAGACGTCAAGCAAAATGTAGTCATAGCCAGGTCATAGGTCAAACAAACTTAATCGTAACCATGTCAGACGTCAAACAAAATGTAGTCCCAGCCAAGTCAGGGGTCAAGCAAACTTAATCCAATTGGTTCAGAGGTTAAACACACTTAATCCAACCAGGCCTTCCTCTCCGTGCTGGTACCTTGTTGGTGGTGAGGAGGCTTGCGTGTCTCAAGGACTCTGGGAGCTATACCGGCGGGGGCTAAAGCCCCTGGCAGGTTTAACCGGCAGGTCTCAGGGGAGGGACCAGATGAAACCCAGCACCTGGTCCTCCAGGTTGGCGGTTGGGCGTGGGGCTAACAACCCCACCCTATAAAATAAATTATGTTACGGAAACTACAACAATGGAAACTACTACAAGGGGCCCCATAGCAGACTTGAGCCAGCCTGGCAGTATGACCACACCTGCTGAAAGCCTACACCAGGAAGGCAGGTGTGCGACAGATAGTTTGCTCGGGCCCAAAACTAAGATCAGCATAGGGACATGGAATGTCCGTACAATGAACGAGGCCTCAAAGTTAGCACAAGTCATCCGCGAGATGAAAAGATACAGACTGGACATCCTAGGGGTTAGCGAGTGTCGATGGACTGGGTCCGGGCGACAGGTGAGCCATGATGGTTCAACCATACTATACTCAGGACATGAGGACACACACATCCGTGGTGTAGCCCTTGTAATCTCCAAGCAGAAGGCCAACACCTTGCTGGAAAGGGAACCGATCAGCGATAGGATAATGAAAGCACGCTTCAACTCCAAACACTGCAAGCTTACAATCATTCTGTGTTACGCCCCAACCAATGAATCTGACAAAGAGGACAAGGAAGACTGGTACGAACAGCTGCAACAAGCAGTCGCCAAAGTGCCACAACATGACATGCTTCTGATCATCGGAGACATGAATGCCAAAGTTGGTTCTGATAACTCCAACTGCGAAAGAGCCATGGGCAAACATGGTTGTGGCGTGATGAATGACAATGGTGAACGCCTTGTTGACTACTGCTTGAACAACAACTATGTAATTGGAGGTACCATCTTTGCACACCGGGACATCCACAAGCTCACCTGGAAATCACCTGATGGTAGGACAAGCAATCAAATCGACCACATTATCATCAATGGAAAATGGCGTAGGTCCCTTCAAGATGTGAGAGTTTGCCGTGGAGCTGACATTTATAGTGACCACTATTTGGTAACCGCACGCATCAAGTTGAAGCTTCACAAAGTGGTACCAGAGAGTCAGCGCCGTAAACAACTAGATGTCACAAGACTCGCATGCCCAATCACCAAACAGGAGTTCGTCTTGGAGCTGAGAAACCGCTTCAGTGCATTAACAGACACATCAGAGGAGACTGATCACGACGCTACCAACAAGTGGGACACCATCAAGAAGACCTATGTCGAAGTAGCTACCAAAGTCTTGGGCCACAAGAAGAAGAACCACAAGGAATGGCTAACATCTGAAACATGGAAAAAGATTGAAGAGCGGAAACAACTCAAAATCAAGATGCTGAGCACCAAATCAGCGAGACTCCAACAACAAGTCCAAGAAGCATACAAAGGCAAAGACAAGGAAGTGAAGAAGAGTGCCAGGAATGACAAGAGGTCCTACGTAGAAGGGCTAGCAGCAGAAGCTGAGAGTGCTGCAGCAAGAGGTGAACTGAGCACTGTCTACGAGATCACCAAACGTCTCTGTGGTAACTACACTACTCACTCTGCCCCTGTGAAAGGCAAAGATGGCAGCACTATTACAACTGAACGTGAACAAGCTGATAGATGGGTTGAATATTTCTGTGATGTCCTGAACCACCCTCAGCCAGATGAACCCGCCGACCCCCCACCAGTGCCAGATGACCTCAACATCGACACCAGTCCCCCAACAGAAGCAGAAGTTAAAAATGCCATCAAAGCTATGAAGAGTGGAAAAGCCCCAGGCGTAGACTCCATTCATGCTGAAATGTTGAAGGCCGACCTCAGTACAGCTACAAGAGTCCTGACTAACTTGTTCGACACCATTTGGGACAAAGAGACTATCCCAAGTGACTGGGGCAAAGGACTCATTATAAAGATCCCTAAGAAAGGCAACCTCCAAGTCTGTGACAATTGGCGAGGAATCACACTCTTGTCCATCCCCAGCAAAGTCTTCTGTAGAATCCTTCTTGGAAGAATCGAGACAGCTAT
>JAODUO010000453.1:270000-320000 GCA_025642075.2 Ridgeia piscesae
TCACCTGTAGTATCACCTGTAGCATCACTTGTAGTATCACGTGTGGTGTCACCTGTAGTATCACCTGTAGTGTCACCTATAGTATCACCTGTAGTATCACCTGTAGCATCACTTGTAGTATCACGTGTGGTGTCACCTGTAATATCACCTGTAATGTCACTTGTAGTGTCACCTGTAGTATCACCTGTGTAAT
Organism: Ridgeia piscesae; assembly: GCA_025642075.2. Taxonomy (NCBI): domain Eukaryota; kingdom Metazoa; phylum Annelida; class Polychaeta; order Sabellida; family Siboglinidae; genus Ridgeia; species Ridgeia piscesae. The sequence continues at coordinate 270,194 of JAODUO010000453.1, forward strand.
TCTCCTGTCAGGTGTTACTGTGTGCATCTTTCCGATGTCTTCCCAACAAGCCGGGATCCATGGGAAAGCCAGCCCCAGGGATGGATGTCAGGGTGGGTGGCTGATGCCGGGAACAGCATGAGGTTCTGTAGCCCGGACATTGTTATGTGTTTTACTTTTACCCAAGAATTGTTATAAATGTCAATGAACCATGATGTCAGGTACAATCAAAGCAGTGCTAAGAATTATGGGTAATAATCACAGACTTCTGTATCTCCTCTGTCCTGGCAATCTATGGACCATGTCATTGATGTTGCTAAGAGTTCTTAAACCCAATGTTCTTAAACAATTATTTTGATCCTTAACAGTTATCTTAAATACCTGAAAAAACTACCACTACCACGATGTGCCAGCAGGACATGTCACTTGTGTGTCATGGAGATAGTGTCATCAGTAATATGGCACTGGATATTTGTGTTTTGAAACAACAATAACAGTAGAGTTTGCTTAATGATAAATTCTGCTTAAGAGCTCTGTATCTTAATGAAATGAGGTCACATGAAGACGGCACCAAATGTGCCATGTGACCACCACGCAAAACTACTTTTCTTTTTGTTTGCTTATGAAGAAGGTAATGTTGCGGTTGCAAAATAAAATTTGATTTGATTGACTTGATGGTACCCAGTGAGCTCAGAAGTGCACACAGTAATCACTAGGATCATTGTGACAAGAGATAGGTAGTGAGATCAGAGGTGATTATTTTTATCACTAGGATCATTGTGACAAGAGATAGGTAGTGAGATCAGAGGTGATTATTTTGATCACTAGGATCATTGTGACAAGAGATAGGCAGCGAGATCAGAGGTGATCACTGTGATCACTAGGATCATTGTGACAAGAGACAGGCAGTGAGATCAGAGGTGATCTCTGTGATCACTAGGATCATTGTGACAAGAGACAGGCAGTGAGATCAGAGGTGATCACAGTAATCACTAGAATCATTGTGACAAGAGATAGGCAGTGAGCTCAGAGGTGATCACTGTGATCACTAGGATCATTGTGACAAGAGGCAGGCAGTGAGATCAGAGGTGATCACAGTAATCACTAGGATCATTGTGACAAGAGATAGGCAGTGAGATCAGAGGTGATCACTGTGATCACTAGGATGGATCATTGTGACAAGAGACAGGCAGTGAGATCAGAGGTGATCACAGTAATCACTAGGATCATTGTGACAAGAGATAGGCAGTGAGATCAGAGGTGATCACTGTGATCACTAGGATGGATCATTGTGACAAGAGACAGGCAGTGAGATCAGAGGTGATCACAGTAATCACTAGGATCATTGTGACAAGAGATAGGCAGTGATATCAGAGGTGATCACTGTGATCACTAGGATCATTGTGACAAGAGACAGGCAGTGAGATCAGAGGTGATCACAGTAATCACTAGGATCATTGTGACAAGAGACAGGCAGTGAGATCAGAGGTGCACACAGTAATCACTAGGATCATTGTGACAAGAGACAGGCAGTGAGATCAGAGGTGATCACTGTGATCACTAGGATCATTGTGACAAGAGACAGGCAGTGAGATCAGAGGTGATCACAGTAATTACTAGGATCATTGTGACAAGAGACAGGCAGTGAGATCAGAGATGCACACAGTAATCACTAGGATCATTGTGCCAAGAGACAATCAGTGAAATCAGAGGTGCACACAGTAATCACTAGGATCATTGTGACAAGAGACAGGCAGTGAGATCAGAGGTGCACACAGTAATCACTAGGATCATTGTGACAAGAGACAGGCAGTGAGATCAGAGGTGATCACAGTAATCACTAGGATCGATGAGTTAATTGTTTGTTGTAAAATAAATGAACATGCAACATAGTATAACAGAATATTAAATACACATGTGCTTGTGCATACACAACATGCAGTTACATTTAGTTTAAACTATATAATTTTAAATAGTTTTCAATTATAAAATAGTGATAACAATACATGTTGTATAAGTAACAAATTATTAATTAAATAATAAATACATTAAATTAATTAAATACATTAAATTTATGATAATGCATGCATATGCATGATGCACTCTGTTTTGCATGACTAAGCAGGTTCATGTGATGTCAACAGGTGATTGACACAGACTGTCGGGAGGTGGATCCTGGAGTCGAGGGAGACATTGCCATTCGGGTCTCACCCGAGAGACCTGTTGGTCTCTTTTCATGCTACGTGGTAGGTCCATTGCAAACTGACAGCAGGAATGTAGTTTTACATCTGCGACATTGTATGCATTTCCCATATATAACACAGATTTCAAACACTTCAGCCTCGGTGGGAAGAAACATACTTCTTCTAAAGTATATACGTATAGTCCCATCTTGGGTGGTCCAATGGTCACCCACCAGCAGTGACCCATGGTGCTTTCCATGGTATTAACTCTGGCATCATTAAACCAACCCCTCTTTAACAGCCAAGTAACCCAACCAGTGACTGGCATTTCATTGAATAGCCACCAGCCGGTTGAAATCCACTGCATGTGAAGCATTAGACAGTTTGGTTTTTGTGTCTCCATGAAAGCAATATATGTTGTGCTTAGTTTTATAATTGCTTTTAATTATGCAGGATCGAAACCGATGCTGCATATACACAAAGTTCTGTGTGAATAAGTGTCCCTTTTGCAGAGCAGCCACCTCTCTTATACAGCCAGAACATTTACAGCAAGCCGACCTTTCTGTGCTGGCACTGAGGGTGGTCACTGCCAGGGTGCTTGTCATCTTCAGTGGTTCTTTTACATCCCAAATAGAGAGGGACCAACATTAATGTGATTCTTGGATTCACGAGGGATAAACAATCCCCAGTGTTTGTTAATGTTAGCTAGATTCTTGTACCAAATACACCATGCCAGTCGTGACTGGGTACTGAACCTGGGTCGCCAGCATGCCCGGGGGAAGTGTTAACCACTACATTATCTGCTCCAGTTCTGCCAAAAGTACAGTTGCTGCAGTGTGATGTCAGTGACGCGAGGGTTGGTGTGGTTGTAGAATGAACCCGTCAGTGACGCGAGGGTTGGTGTGGTTGTAGAATGAACCCGTCAGTGACGCGAGGGTTGGTGTGGTTGTAGAATGAACCCGTCAGTGACGCGAGGGTTGGTGTGGTTGTAGAATGAACCCGTCAGTGACGCGAGGGTTGGTGTGGTTGTAGAATGAACCCGTCAGTGACGCGAGGGTTGGTGTGGTTGTAGAATGAACCCGTCAGTGACGCGAGGGTTGGTGTGGTTGTAGAATGAACTCGTCAGTGACGCGAGGGTTGGTGTGGTTGTAGAATGAACCCGTCAGTGACGCGAGGGTTGGTGTGGTTGTAGAATGAGCCCGTCAGTGACGCGAGGGTTGGTGTGGTTGTAGAATGAACCCGTCAGTGACGCGAGGGTTGGTGTGGTTGTAGAATGAACCCGTCAGTGACGCGAGGGTTGGTGTGGTTGTAGAATGAACCCGTCAGTGACGCGAGGGTTGGTGTGGTTGTAGAATGAACCCGTCAGTGACGCGAGGGTTGGTGTGGTTGTAGAATGAACCCGTCAGTGACGCGAGGGTTGGTGTGGTTGTAGAATGAACTCGTCAGTGACGCGAGGGTTGGTGTGGTTGTAGAATGAACCCGTCAGTGACGCGAGGGTTGGTGTGGTTGTAGAATGAACCCGTCAGTGACGCGAGGGTTGGTGTGGTTGTAGAATGAACCCGTCAGTGACGCGAGGGTTGGTGTGGTTGTAGAATGAACCCGTCAGTGACGCGAGGGTTGGTGTGGTTGTAGAATGAACCCGTCAGTGACGCGAGGGTTGGTGTGGTTGTAGAATGAACCCGTCAGTGACGCGAGGGTTGGTGTGGTTGTAGAATGAACCCGTCAGTGACGCGAGGGTTGGTGTGGTTGTAGAATGAACCCGTCAGTGACGCGAGGGTTGGTGTGGTTGTAGAATGAGCCCGTCAGTGACGCGAGGGTTGGTGTGGTTGTAGAATGAACCCGTCAGTGACGCGAGGGTTGGTGTGGTTGTAGAATGAACCCGTCAGTGACGCGAGGGTTGGTGTGGTTGTAGAATGAACCCGTCAGTGACGCGAGGGTTGTGTGGTTGTAGAATGAACCCGTCAGTGACGCGAGGGTTGGTGTGGTTGTAGAATGAACCCGTCAGTGACGCGAGGGTTGGTGTGGTTGTAGAATGAGCCCGTCAGTGACGCGAGGGTTGGTGTGGTTGTAGAATGAGCCCATCAGTGACGCGAGGGTTGGTGTGGTTGTAGAATGAGCCCGTCAGTGACGCGAGGGTTGGTGTGGTTGTAGAATGAGCCCTCAGTGACGCGAGGGTTGGTGTGGTTGTAGAATGAGCCCATCAGTGACGCGAGGGTTCGTATGGTTGTAGAATGAGCCCATCAGTGACGCGAGGGTTGGTGTGGTTGTAGAATGAGCCCATCAGTGATGCGAGGGTTGGTGTGGTTGTAGAATGAGCCCGTCAGTGACGCGAGGGTTGGTGTGGTTGTAGAATGAGCCCATCAGTGACGCGAGGGTTGGTGTGGTTGTAGAATGAGCCCGTCAGTGACGCGAGGGTTGGTGTGGTTGTAGAATGAGCCCATCAGTGACGCGAGGGTTGGTGTGGTTGTAGAATGAGCCCGTCAGTGACGCGAGGGTTGGTGTGGTTGTAGAATGACCCGTCAGTGACGCGAGGGTTGGTGTGGTTGTAGAATGAACCCGTCAGTGACGCGAGGGTTGGTGTGGTTGTAGAATGAACTCGTCAGTGACGCGAGGGTTGGTGTGGTTGTAGAATGAGCCCGTCAGTAACGCGAGGGTTGGTGTGGTTGTAGAATGAACTCGTCAGTGACGCGAGGGTTGGTGTGGTTGTAGAATGAACCCGTCAGTGACGCGAGGGTTGGTGTGGTTGTAGAATGAGCCCGTCAGTGATGCGAGGGTTGGTGTGGTTGTAGAATGAACTCGTCAGTGACGCGAGGGTTGGTGTGGTTGTAGAATGAGCCCGTCAGTGACGCAAGGGTTGGTGTGGTTGTAGAATGAGCCCGTCAATGACGCGAGGGTTGGTGTGGTTGTAGAATGAGCCCGTCAGTAACGCGAGGGTTGGTGTGGTTGTAGAATGAACTCGTCAGTGATGCGAGGGTTGGTGTGGTTGTAGAATGAACCCGTCAGTGATGCGAGGGTTGGTGTGGTTGTAGAATGAGCCCAAAAAGACTGCAGCCACCTACCGCGGGGACTATTACCTGACAGGAGACAGGGCTTACAGGGATGACGATGGCTACTTGTGGTTTGTTGGGCGGTCAGATGACATCATTCTCTCAGCTGGGTAAACACATAGACAGTCACGTGCTTAGACAAATAATTGTCATTTTTTGTGAGTCAGAACAAGGCACATGCATTTTATATTTGTGAGTTGTCAAATGAGATGAAAGTTTATTTTGCAAATTATTACAAAATTAGCTGGTGAAAACCGAAATATAGAAAAAAGTATAACGTATTTCATCGATAACAGATTATTCTGAAAAATGTACATAAATTCTTATTGTTTAAGTAGTGAATAATGTACGACATATGTCCACACATTTTGTGTTTACATGGCAAGACGTGTGTCTGCAGATATCGGATTGGTCCATTTGAAGTGGAAAGTGCCCTACTTGAACATCCGGCCGTTGTCGAGTCGGCTGTAGTGAGCAGTCCTCACACAACCAGGGGAGAAGTCAGTTTCTCATTCACATAAATTTGAAACTGTTTTTTACAATTATAGTCTACTTATTTAGTTATAACATCATTCTTAGAAACATATCATATAAACAACTATTACTAATTATATTGTAACCAACTTATGTTGTTAAGTAGGTGTTATGTATACTTATGCAAAATGTACAGTTTTAGATATCATCATGATTTTAAGACTGACGATGACAGCTGCTGGTTGCCCCTAAGCGTTCCACCAATGCCCAATTGTTGGTTTGTGATTGGGTCCTGTAAGGGTGACACTTGGGTGACACTTGGATGACATTTGCTGTCCACAGGTTGTGAAGGCCTTTGTGGTGTTGAGAGGGGACTATGAGAGTGTCAACAAGGATGCGTTGACAGCTGAACTTCAGCAGATGGTGAAAGACGTCACTGCTCCGTACAAGTACCCACGCAAAGTATGTGAACGTTTCGTAAGATTGACTCAATTAGCTGGATTCTTTCACAAAATTGGTCTGCTTTAAATTACTTCAGTAGACAAATATGTTTTTATTGACATTGACAGTTGGCATGGTAAACAACTTAGGCTTAACAAAGTGTCTACAATGACCGTGTTGTGCCCATTTTCAACAGACATTCCCAGGAACTTGTGTTTATATCCATGCCTAGTTACTATTTCAGTGGCTTGCATGCAATTTTAATGTCTCGTGACTACAACATGCTACAAACATTGTTTTGGGCTTACTAAGCATAATTTGGTGTGTGAAATACTCACACCCTATTCACGCCATTGGCATTAAAGGTAGAGAAACAGACATGGTCAGTTTAAATTGTCAAAGAATAAAGATGCAACTAGCACCTGATAATACCAATGAATATTTCTTATGTGATACATGTTTTTTATTGTAACTTTTGTAGGTTCAGTTTGTGGAGAGTCTTCCTAAAACTATCAGCGGCAAGATCCGTCGCATTGATCTACGCAGAAGAGAATGGGACAAGCAGCAGTGATTGGATGATATTTAATTGTGATTGTATTGCCTGTTACATTTCAGATAATTAAGAATGAATTATACTTATCAGCTTTCACAGTGGTGATAATTTGAATTGCACATTTTCCATTTAAAAAATATACAATACACAAATTAATATTTGTTTATCATATCTAACATGTATGTTATGCTGTAGTAGAATCATATTTTTGCAATATATACATAGAGCATATTTTTCTGCAAAGATTAAAATAGTTGATAGATAAATATCAAGCTATAATGTTATTATATTATTGAATGATACCGTATATATTTGAATGTCATCTACCGGGTATATTCCGTGATTGTTTAATATATGTTGGTGTTGGTGAAACATTCCTAATTCAAATGCATCCAAAGCTAAATGAATATAGTAGCATTCCTTTTATGAATTTGTAAAAAAATATTTTTTCTATACAATTTACACAAAATTGTGACTTGTAATTGTCTGGATGTGATTTAACCGGAATGTAGCTACATGTTGAATGATTGGTCATGTATAGTAATGAATAAATAAATAAATTGGGTGTTAAGATATGATGTTAGATACTTTGTGTGTGGGTGCGTGCGTGCATGCGCACATGTGCGTGTGTGCGTGCATGCATGCATGTGTGTGCATGTGTGAGTATGCGTGCATGCATGTGTGAATAAGTGTGAGTTGTGTGGATGCATGTGTGAGTAAGTGTGAGTATGCGTGTGTGAGTATGCGCGTGTGAGTATGCGTGTGTGAGTATGCGTGTGTGAGTAAGTGTGTGCATGCATGCAAATGTATGCTCTCTCTCCAACTACAAACATAAAACCACATTCTCCTGTGCACATGTTATTGTTGTCCATCTGTCTGTATCAACAATAAAAGGGACATGGGCAGGTTGCAAACATATATGATATGGACAAAAACACCAAAGCAGAGATAGATTACAGACTGATGGAAAGACAAACATACTGGCTGAAAGACATGAATAAAGAACGAATATATCAACTGACCAAGCAATTTTTAATTAGCCACCACATAAATGCATTTTTACAAATAACAGAAACACAAGGGTGCCAAAGGGAATCAACTGTTGATGACATCATCCTGTGTCTGCACTAGCCAACACTTGAGAGGTTTCATCCACTGGTCACATGTGGCTGAGCCAGTCATGCCTTCTCAGAGCTAGGTCACTCAGGGGATTTGGGTAATTAATAAGATTACCATCCAACAGAGGACCAGATGGCAGTTGGGCAATGAAACCATCAAATAGACGTCATGAATCCAACAGTTTTCTTTCAACTTGTTGTAGTCTGCTAGTTTTATTAGATAATTATATGAAAAATACTGGTTATGGTTAATTAATCATGTTCACACTGTCAGCATGCTCACTGTACATGGCATGTACATAATTTGCTCTAGTACGTTATTGCATGCATAGTGTCCACTAATACCTTATTCTATCTGAAGAACACATGCAACTAGTTCTTTTCGTTCACAACTTCATGTACTACTTCTATATTCTATAAGTTGAAACGCATTTTATAAGTGAATGAGTTTATAATATTTATGTTGTGTAAAATTATTGATCCATGTTACACACATTCACATAAATGCAAATGCATTAAAATTTATAAATTATTTGTTTATAAGTGAAATATGTCAAAGCACCATGCAGTGATTTGTTAACAATATTTATATGATTTCTAATGCAACACTATTTTATCACATTATTCCCAGTATAATACATAATAATGTATAAATTCTAAAACCAAAGATATTCAATCTTGTGTCATATATAATGTCACATTATATCAATAACTTTTTTTAGTATAAGCTCACAACCAGTATAGACTTAATTGGAACACATCACAAATTACATTCTAGAATCATTGTTGTGATAATACCAGCAAGTGTGACAAATATTTATTAGCAATATAAACATTTATTTATATAATATTATCATCAGAATACCATTATGTTAGAAGTACATAATAATAGCAATTTAGACAAGTGGCATGATTCATTTATATTTTGGTGAGTGTGTTTTCCTGTTATTGCTGAAACAGCACTTTCATAACCATACATATAACCATGCAGGGATGTTTATATAATTTTTAGTATGAAAATCTAGGGCTATAGGACCTGTAGGTATGCCAGATGATGGAATCATATTTCTTCTATAATGTTCTCAAACAAACAATTTACATAGTTACACAGTCGTCATGAATGTGTCCAGGATAGACTGTATTAGTGAAATCTCCAGCGATTAAATTTGTCATGATATGCCAGTGTATTTTATCAATATACAGGGGTATTCCTTTCTTTTCCAGAATCCCTACGAAAAGGGAATTTCCCAGCGACTTTGGGGAAACCCACCAACGTGACAGATATTGACGAATTGGCGACGTCTTGTTGATGCGCAGTAAGGATGCGCACAGAACAATTTATTGACATCTAAGTTTGTTCAAAATGCCGTCGGAAGCGCCTCTTCTGGCTACCCAGACGGAAAAGCCGCACCATTACACGTAAGCACTTTAATACGTTTCAAATCATCCTGCATTGTTGTTACTGAGTATCAGCGCATGAACAGGACGTGTTGTTATTGCTGGCTTTTCTTTCGTTTTTCAGATATCTTAAGGAGTTTCGCACGCAACAGTGCCCGCTGTTCCTGCAACACAAATGTACACAGCACAGACCATTTACATGTTTCCATTGGCATTTTATGAACCAAAGGCGACGGAGACCTGTGCGTAGAAGGGACGGAACGTTCAACTACAATCCGGATGTATATTGCACTAAATATGATGAGACAACAGGGCTGTGTCCTGACGGAGACGAGTAAGTAGGCGCAACTTTTATTTCAAATTTTGGTGGGAAGTCCTCCGATCGGCTTATGTTGCCTTTTTTAAAGTTTTCGGGAATACTAATGATAATCAGACACATTTTTGGTTAGGTGGTGCGTAAACGCACGCAACAATGACAGGTGTATCAACTGTTAATTGATAAAAAGGCGAATTGGCTTACTAAATAGTTTGACATCTTGTAAACAAATATGGCGGCCGTGGTACTTGATCTAGTTTCGAGCTGCATGTAAACGCCGCTGAGTGACATAAATTACTATTTTTAGCCGAAATAGCATACTGACAGAACCCGAATAATAATTAGCTGGGTTATATGCCAGTACAACAGATGCCTGTCGGTGTTGTTTAAAGGTTAAATGCAATGTTTTTCTCCGAATGGCTTGCCTTAAACGTGGAAGCCATTTTGACAACAACGCGGCGTGCGTGAGCACGGCAGTGCATTATTTGTGCGATTGGCCGCGCTCTGTTGACAAATCACAATCGGGCAGTGTTTGGTGCGTGCGCACACAGTTGAGACGTTTAGGGAGCATCGTTAGCATGATACTGGTTACGGTTCATCAGTTGTCATCATGATTACATTGTAATTTGGACAAAATGGACAGTAAAATCGTGTTTACCGAGCGCACACGAGCAAGTTGAAAAGTAGGCCACCCGATTAAGCGAGCTGTGCTGGGGCGTCCTTGACCCGGCACGTGGTTAGTGTTTGTATACGTGGTTGGGTGACAGCAGTCAGCTGGCTTTTGTTGTTATGTCAGGGATCACCGACATCTTTCTGGTTCTGCTCAGCAGTGGGCAGTGTTCTGATCAGGGAATATCCTGTAATTGCGTGATTACATTGTTATGATTTTGGGAGGTCTCATTCAAGTTTCAACTAGTTTCTGAACATTATTACCCATCTGACCTTGTTATGTTGGCATTGAGGGTGATTACTGTTAGGGTTCCACTGATGATGCGCATCCTCAGTGGTTCTTTTATGTCCCAAATTGAGATAGATTATCGTTAAAATGATTTCTGATTGATGACGAATACACAGTCCCCAGTGTTGAGTGCTATGTTTTACAGTTTTTGTGTTTACCAGATCTGGGTATTGAACTTGGCACTGACATGCTAGGTATATGTGGTTAATAAAATATGTTAATTATTCCAGTCTTGAATTATATACTTTCATTTATATAGGTTTTCAACTTTTCGTCAGTGTCTCATCTTAGATTTTTTATTTGATGTAGTGATATTTTGGAATACAAAATCAATACATTAAAAATTGTATTTTTGTCATCTATTACAAATTTCACAACAAATCTCGTAATTGTCAACACAGTTTTGTTTCCCCATTTGTACACAATTCTTTATTATATATAATTTGGCAGAAGAGTAATAGGTGTTCATCGTATAGCCTAACAGTTACCAGCAATACACATTTTGCACTAAAAATAACATCTATTAGTAGGTGTTTGAGCAAAAGAGATTGTAGCAGACTAGATTTGTGTAAACTTTGTTCAGCTAATCGGATAACACGTGTACACAAGATGCCACGTAATCCCTCTCCAGTTACTGCACAGCTCGCACGATTACTGCACTCTTAATCTCTACAGCCATAGCTTTATGTAGAGACCCGTCCACCCATCATTTGGACGGGTAAAAACGAATATGGTCTTCCAAAACCATAGCTATTGTTAATTAGACCTTGAAAGTGAGTGAAAATTGTGTTACATGTGTGTTTGTAGTCCATTTCAGGTCATCAGACACATTTAACAGTTTGTAAACTGGCTTAATAGTTAACATCCATGTGTCCACCAAAACATGTATGACTGGCAATAATTTTATCCTGCATAAAGCCCTGTCTACAGCTAATGTAAATCATACTGACATTTTATTTTGACTTGTGATACTGTAAGCAGTACATTTTATGTGTTTCTGTGTCTGGGTATTTGGGTTTAACAAGTCAAGGACAGCTATAAAGTTATTACTGTCAGAACAGTAGTAAAGGCTGATAAAAATCTAAACCATAAATTATTTTCTGTGTGACTTGGCTGACTGGAATACTCTTTAACAGTGTACTTTTTTACTAACAATAGTTGTCTTGTAAATGTGTAGTTTTAGATCAGTTAATTCAACTTCATTGATCCATTAAGTGGGCATGCACACTGTTGTCTATCTTCATATTTTCGGTCGTTTCTGTCTGCACAATTGCTAGGTTGATCTACCAGTTTCTTTGCATTTCATAGGCAATTTTAGTTTTTATTTAGGTTAATTCCTAACTCCAAATATATATGTTGACAAGTTGAACATAGTGATTTTGAGATTTACTAAGTTACTAACCATTTTGTTGTTGAAAGAAACTTGTTGTGCCTCTATGAATTACGTTTCCATTCCAAGGATTTATGAGGAATAGAAATGCAATGTTAATCAAACTTATTAAGATTGCCAGTCAATGTTATGTTAAAATGTTACACATTGTCGAATGCTGAACTTAGTACATTTCACTCTGTGTACATTTAGACTGCGGTGTATGCATATGAAGACCCATGTCTGCATGGACTAGTAAAGAAATTCCTGCATAAAGGCCCAATAAATTAGTACCAGTGGTCAATATGAAGCTATGAAAGAATTCAGATTACATAATGAATGCATTTTGTTGCGTTGTTTCCAATTCAACAGCTTGCATAATGGGGGTAAGAGCCCATGCATGTGATACTGATAACATTTTATATCTTTTTGTGACATCTGTTATAAATTATTTAGAATGAAAGAATGAGATCACATTTAGCACTTACCGATATGAATGTGTTATGTGCTGGATCAGTTCTTTTGAGCTTGTGTAATTGGGAGTATGGGTCCATGCATGCAATAACATGTTATAGCTTTCTGTGACATTTGTAATAAATTAGACATAAATATCTATGGGGCCTGCTGCAGCTTATGAAGGTGTGTTATAAAGGTGTGTATTGATATGGTGAGAAACTCGATTCGTGTCTGACCCAGGCAGTGGTTTTTATCTGCAGGTGCTTCTGTATTCATGGGCGTGTTGGTGTTTGTGTGTGTGTTTATTTAGAAATGTATACATCTGGCTTGCTGTATTGCAATAGCACAATACACTGTACAGTGCGTGGTAGTCCTCATTATTGCAACAATTGTTCATGGCAGACAAGAAGGATTCTGTGTGCTGTTACTAGCCTCATCGTTGTTTTGGTCACTGCTGGTTGTACTAACTTGTTGTTAGGTGTGCTGTTCTTATAAATTGTTATTTTGTCTCCATTTGACAAACCATATTTTGTGATATGTAGTAAGTAGTCAGAGATGGAGTAATCATGCTCGTAATTGTACTCGTTACAACTGAGTAATCGTATTCGTCCTTCCTGAGTAATTGGACACAATTACTTTTTTTATAAACAGTTACATGCAAAGATATTAGACAAATAGAAAATTATTGGTAATATTAAAAGTAATTTAATAAATGTAATATTGAGCTAATAAATGTAATATTACTATTGAGGATTTCAGTTGCATAAACCTTCAGTCAGATTTCCATACATGGTACTTTCTCTCCCCAGAGAAGCCATACCTGATGCTTACTGTAGTAGTACAAAGTGATATCATGACAGTCTGGGAAACACTGCTGTACGTAGAGAAGCATCCACTACCATCTTGTTTTGTACTTTTAGAAGCCATGCCACTGCCCTGCCTGCAGTGTTTGCTCTGGTAGTATGGTGTGAATGACTGGTCATGGTTCCTACCTCCAGGGTCCTCACTGAGTACTGGCAGTTAGCTGCTAAATCACTGTCTAGTGGTTAAGTGTAAACTAAACCTGTCTGTGTGTGTGGATGCCATGTCTGGTCTGTCAACACAACACAGTCATGTCATTGGCTTGCTACTGCTAGATTCTTTCATTAAGTAGTTTTATATGAAGCTATGAATTTATAATCCTATGACACTACTGACCTTTTGACATTGTTTCACCACCAGACTAGATCACGAGTACAATACTGAATAGTACATAACCTGCTGGTTCAGTACTCTATAATATATCAATTAATGTATTGCAATATTTCTGTAAGTTCAGTACCAATTTTTTCATCTTGATATTTCATTGATATATTACTAAATATTGAATCACCACTAAATTGGCACTCAGTATAAAAGTTGTATGATATTTGTAAAAAAAATTATACATTTAATTCGTAGTAACGTGATATATGGATATTTTGAATATCAATACAGCAATAAATGATTCATTCTATACCTGAGAATTGTTTTGATTATTAACAATAAAACCTGGATAGCAGTAATCAGTTAGAGCACTAGATAGTGACACAGCAACAGAAAAATAATAACTCATAGGAATTCCAAGAAGGTTATGTTTATGGTAAAAACAGGATTAGCATATTCATTAAAATAATCATGATTATATTTTAAAGTAATACTCGATTACATTTGTATTGTAATCATCCCATCAATGCAGATTATCCAGTGGAGTAATAGTTCCACTGTCACTGGTCATGGGTAAAATGAAGTTTGGTGATATGGTTTGAACTAAACAAGCTAATAAGTTGATTAGTAAGATATGTTGTAAACTATTATGACTGATATCTACAGTAGTTTTGTGTGATGTGTCACCATTTATAACATAATTTGACTTAACGTTAACGCTGTTTTCATGGTTTTGACAGACCTGTTACAACGTGCTGGTTGGTAGCCCTGTCATATTTTATGGTATATCACAACCTTCTGGTTTGTAATACAGAGAGCTCTGTTAGGTTGTGACCACTGGTCAAGTCTTGTCCTCATCTATCTCCCCTATACTACATGTACATCCTTTCTCCCTCTACACTCTCCTTCTTTCCCGTCTTCCCTGTGGGACACGTGGGTCAGCTACAGACCGCAGCTGATACTGTGGCCTGTAAACATGACCAGTCAGCTGATATGGTATTTGAATAATTAGGCCACTGTGTTAAAGGCTCTTGTCAACAGTAGCTTCCACAGCTACAATGGATGGTAATGATTTCCTGGACGGACCCATAGTTCACCTGGGGAGAGTCTTGCAGGCCGTAGCACCAGACAGCGTGGTCCTTGTTGTTGGTGGTCAGTGGTCACACAAGTAGCCGGGTACAACAATCTCATTAATAGAGTGTCTATATTTATTCACCCTGTTCCTATATACCTTGTGGCTGCAAACACAGTGCATGGCGTGGGTCGTGTTTGTATATCAGTATGCAAGCTTATAATCAGATTGTGTCCATTTCTATTATGTCGAGAGTTCTATGATATATAATTAGGTATGGCTTTTCTTTAGGTTTACTACTATTTCATGCAGTTATGTATATTCAGGTACTGGGCCTGCTCAAGCATGGTCATTTGCATGACATAAAATAACCAGCTTGTCAGTTGTTGGTGATGTTAGAGGGGTGTCACAGGTGTGTCAGTGGGTCATGTCACAGGGATGTCAGTGGCTGTGACCTGACGTCTAGCATGGAGAGTGTATGGCACTGGAATGAACAACAAAAGCAAAACTTGATGGATTATAATCAGTGTGACTGAATCACAATTGCTGCAGGGTGGACAGTTAATTCAAATATGCCCTGAAGGATGTATGTCACACCTCCTGCTACTGGTAATATGCTGGCAGCCACCAGATGCAGCAAGTGGACTAACTTTGAAGAACTACTGAAGCCATGCAGCTATAAGTAAATAAATAGAGAATAAAAAGGCAGGTGGATAAGGAAGCCTTTTGGCTTACTGAGATTCTAACCCTTATCTACATATCCCAGCCCTTCTCAGATGTATGTCAATTTTATTTTTAAACATTCATGGTAGTGTCGCCCACACAGTCAGCAGATAATCTCTTCCATTCATTTACGGTCTGTTGTAAAGACAACACTTTCACGGTCTCAATTAGGGCTTTATGCAGGATAAAATTATTGCCAGTCACACATGTTTTGGTGGACAAATGGATGTTAACTGTTAAGCCAGTTTACAAACTTTTAAATGTGTCTGATGACTTGAAATGGACTACAAACACACATGTCACACAATTTTCACTCACTTTCAATGCATAACTAACAATATCTATGGTTTTGGAAGACCTTTTTTTGCTCCTTCATTTTTGACCCGTCCACCATATTTCTACCCGTCCATATTCGTTTTACCCTTCCAAATGATGGGTGGACGGGTCTCTACATAAAGCTATGGTCCCAATGTCTCATGCTATGTCCTATGTCATCTACCATAATCTTACGGACGGTGACACTCACCCAGGACCACGATTCACAGTTAAGGGGAATCCTAAACCTGGTGAAACTAGTGGCACATATTTTCATGTAAATCATTAAATAATGAGTACCATTCAAATGGAACTTTGAAATGTAAAATAAATACATAAAAATGATAGCTAAATTGTTATTACATTGCTTCCCATTTTTATTACATTGTGTTATTGCTCTGCCTATTGAAAAGCATTACCGTCGCATAAAATTTTACTTAGCTTACCATCAAGACGTAGTGCAAGTTTTATGTTTGCCACCAATAATATTAAATCTTTTAATGAACGCATTCGTTCATCCATATTTTAGTTTTTTATGTCGTCTTCACCAGTCTGAAAACCCTTTATTTGTCAGTTACTTTCATACTGATATACATTTTAGAAGCTCAGTGTACACATACGGGATATCCCTATTGTACACATAATATTGTATTGTATTTTTACCCTATTTTTTTATTTTGATCACTTATTCAATTTATTTCATGACCTATTTATTTAATTTTATTACCCACTTATTTATTATTTTACTTGTACCCCATAACTGCTTTAGCTGTTTTTAAGTATTGTACTTTTTTAAATTGTATTGTATTTTATGTATACATATGGACTATTTGTCCGAAATAAACATACTACGTACTACTATTGCTGTCACCCCAGGTCTGGTACAGTACACAGCAGTGGGTTGGGCCATTGTAATGCCTTCCCCTCTCACTGAGCCATGTGATAACCACTAACAATGGACTGTTCTCCTTGATAAACTACCATTTCATTCATGCTGCAATCAACCTACATTATGTAAGCCAATCTACTAGACCAATTGGTTCCCTGTTATCATCTGGTTAGGGGTGATCCCAAAACCTTGATGAAGGAATTTGACCCCTGTCTTCCCTCTCTGCTAAGTGAAAGTTTAAACTCTACCGGTGAAAACATCTTTTATCTTTCTACTGAGCTATACAAATTATATTGTTCACCCCATCCAGTTGTAATGCAAAATTATCTGAAAGACAAAACACGTAAAAATCCTTTCCCTTGAAACCAGGTCAGAGAGTATTTTGAGATGACCCCTTAGATATGATGGGTCCAATAGATCCACAGTCAGATCGAACTGTTCTTTGTTCAGAAATATTGAAAAATGTGCAGTGACCTGGTCTAGTTTCTTGCCAGGTAGCATGCGACAGTTGTTGTTCTGAATGTTTACCCACTGCCAGTGCGTTTCCAGTAACCTTTTCTATAGTCAAGTAGGGTATTTATTTATAGTTACAAAAACATTGACACTGTATCTGTCATGTACAGTTTATGCACAGGTTTATTGAATACATGTAGCAGTGAACATGTCCCATGATTCCAGAAATCTTCTGTAACTTTCTTCAGAAGAGTTCCATTCCTAGTCAAAGATTTGCCCAAATTCCCAATTCCTATAATACTTAACTGTTGAGTTATATTCCAGATAGCCTCCTGTTTTGTTGTTCCGCAGATAATGGAGTAATCATAGATTTCATTATGACCAGTCTAGGAGAAATGATTCAGAAAGATTGTTACCAATCAACTGAAACGGAAGATTTTGCACCATTTATAGAAAAGTCCCA
Organism: Ridgeia piscesae; assembly: GCA_025642075.2. Lineage (NCBI taxonomy): Eukaryota > Metazoa > Annelida > Polychaeta > Sabellida > Siboglinidae > Ridgeia > Ridgeia piscesae. Next base: position 287,586 of record JAODUO010000453.1, read on the forward strand.
GTGGTGCAAGTTACAGAGGTAGTGCGATTTGATGTCAAAACTAGGCAGGACAAACTCACAAGAATGTGGTGTTTTGTATAGATGTTTATACCTTGCACATGTTATGTTTACATGCACTATACATTAACTACATGTAACTTTGGACTTACCCTGTCAAAACACCTGTAATCTGAGCTGTTGATAAACAAATCAACAGGATTTATTTCCAAGCATTTACGAAAATAGGAACAAAAAAATTTGAAGTATCTCCAAAATTTATCACACAAATCATCAGGTTTGTTTTTGTATAGTCTATTTTGTTGTTGCTACTGGACCATAATCTTTCAGAGTTGTACAGTCTGTGATGGAGATGTACACATGTTCATGTGAACTTTGACGTTTTGTTTATACCGTGTAGTGAAGAAGGTTATGTTTTATCCTTTGTTGATGTGTTTTTGTAGGTTGTTCTACATTTTAAATCATAAAATTATGCCAATGCTAATTCCTGTAGAGCAAATAAAATGTCTAGTGTTGGTCTTTAAAAAGTACATCTTAAAACAGACAATGCTCTGAATTTTCGTCAGGCTCATCCATTGGCTTACATGAAAGTACAAACTTTATGCCCTCGTAAGAGGTAGACTTATGGTGTTCTCATCTTGATCTTCAGGCATATTGGCGCATAAGAAGGAATTATTGTTATTATTTTCTTGAAATCCCTATCGTCAGGTTGGTCATGGTTGGCCATGGTTGGTCATGGATGGTCATGGTTGGTCATGATTGGCCATGGTTGGCCATGGTTGGTCATGGTTGGCCATGGTTGGCCATGGATGGTCATGGTTGGCATTGGTCATCTTTTTTATACCGCTCATCTTTTGTCACTTTACTGTCACTACATTCTCTGTCAACAATCTCCCATTCCCTCTAACCTTTGCTCCAGCTCACCATTCTTCTCTTCTCCCATTCTTTCCAGGTCTCTCCATGCAGGCCCTGTCTTTCTCCTAATAAATCTGTATAAAAAGGCTTATAAAAATGTGGGCTTTTAAAATTCAGGACATGGTTTCTAATCCACATGACAAGCTAACACTATGACAGACTTTGTTGATTCTAATCCACATCGCAAGCTAACACTATGACAGACTTTGTTGATTCTAATCCACATGGCAAGCTAACACTATGACAGACTTTGTTGATTCTAATCCACATGACAAGCTAACACTATGACAGACTTTGTTGATTCTAATCCACATGGCAAGCTAACACTATGACAGACTTTGTTGATTCTAATTAACGTGGCAAGGTAACACTATGACAGACTTTGTTGATTCTAATCCACGTGGCAAGCTAACACTATGACAGACTTTGTTGATTCTAATCCACATGACAAGCTAACACTATGACAGACTTTGTTGATTCTAATCCACATGACAAGCTAACACTATGACAGACTTTGTTGATTCTAATCCACGTGGCAAGCTAACACTATGACAGACTTTGTTGTTTCTAATCCACATGACAAGCTAACACTATGACAGACTTTGTTGATTCTAATCCACGTGGCAAGCTAACACTATGACAGACTTTGTTGATTCTAATCCACATGACAAGCTAACACTATGACAGACTTTGTTGATTCTAATCCACGTGGCAAGCTAACACTATGACAGACTTTGTTGATTCTAATCCACGTGGCAAGCTAACACTATGACAGACTTTGTTGATTCTAATCCACTGGCAAGCTAACACTATGACAGACTTTGTTGATTCTAATCCACTGACAAGCTAACACTATGACAGACTGTGTTGATTCTAATCCACTGCAAGCTAACACTATGACAGACTTTGTTGATTCTAATCCACATGACAAGCTAACACTATGACAGACTGTGTTGATTCTAATCCACTGCAAGCTAACACTATGACAGACTTTGTTGATTCTAATCCACATGACAAGCTAACACTATGACAGACTTTGTTGATTCTAATCCACATGACAAGCTAACACTATGACAGACTGTGTTGATTCTAATCCACGTGGCAAGCTAACACTATGACAGACTTGTTGATTCTAATCCCATGGCAAGCTAACACTATGACAGACTTTGTTGATTCTAATCCACTGGCAAGCTAACACTATGACAGACTTGTTGATTCTAATCCACATGGCAAGCTAACACTATGACAGACTTGTTGATTCTAATCCACATGACAAGCTAACACTATGACAGACTGTGTTGTTTTTAATCCACGGCAAGTAACACTATGACAGACTGTGTTGATTCTAATCCACGTGGCAAGCTAACACTATGACAGACTTTGTTGATTCTAATCCACATGACAAGCTAACACTATGACAGACTGTGTTGATTCTAATCCACTGGCAAGCTAACACTATGACAGACTGTGTTGATTCTAATCCACGTGGCAAGCTAACACTATGACAGACTGTGTTGATTCTAATCCACGTGGCAAGCTAACACTATGACAGACTGTGTTGATTCTAATCCACTGCAAGCTAACACTATGACAGACTGTGTTGATTCTAATCCACATGACAAGCTAACACTATGACAGACTTTGTTGATTCTAATCCACTGACAAGCTAACACTATGACAGACTGTGTTGATTCTAATCCACGTGGCAAGCTAACACTATGACAGACTGTGTTGATTCTAATCCACGTGGCAAGCTAACACTATGACAGACTTTGTTGATTCTAATCCACTGACAAGCTAACACTATGACAGACTTTGTTGATTCTAATCCACATGACAAGCTAACACTATGACAGACTTTGTTGATTCTAATCCACATGACAAGCTAACACTATGACAGACTGTGTTGATTCTAATCCACATGACAAGCTAACACTATGACAGACTTTGTTGATTCTAATCCACATGACAAGCTAACACTATGACAGACTTTGTTGATTCTAATCCACGTGGCAAGCTAACACTATGACAGACTTTGTTGATTCTAATCCACTGGCAAGCTAACACTATGACAGACTTTGTTGATTCTAATCCACATGACAAGCTAACACTATGACAGACTTTGTTGATTCTAATCCACTGGCAAGCTAACACTATGACAGACTGTGTTGATTCTAATCCACGTGCAAGCTAACACTATGACAGACTTTGTTGATTCTAATCCACGTGGCAAGCTAACACTATGACAGACTTTGTTGATTCTAATCCACTGACAAGCTAACACTATGACAGACTTTGTTGATTCTAATCCACATGACAAGCTAACACTATGACAGACTTTGTTGTTTTTAATCCACTGGCAAGCTAACACTATGACAGACTGTGTTGATTCTAATCCACATGACAAGCTAACACTATGACAGACTTTGTTGATTCTAATCCACATGACAAGCTAACACTATGACAGACTGTGTTGATTCTAATCCACATGACAAGCTAACACTATGACAGACTGTGTTGATTCTAATCCACGTGACAAGCTAACACTATGACAGACTTTGTTGATTCTAATCCACATGACAAGCTAACACTATGACAGACTTTGTTGATTCTAATCCACATGACAAGCTAACACTATGACAGACTTTGTTGATTCTAATCCACGTGACAAGCTAACACTATGACAGACTGTGTTGATTCTAATCCACGTGACAAGCTAACACTATGACAGACTGTGTTGATTCTAATCCACGTGGCAAGCTAACACTATGACAGACTGTGTTGATTCTAATCCACATGACAAGCTAACACTATGACAGACTTTGTTGATTCTAATCCACATGACAAGCTAACACTATGACAGACTGTGTTGATTCTAATCCACGTGGCAAGCTAACACTATGACAGACTGTGTTGATTCTAATCCACGTGGCAAGCTAACACTATGACAGACTTTGTTGATTCTAATCCACGTGACAAGCTAACACTATGACAGACTGTGTTGATTCTAATCCACATGACAAGCTAACACTATGACAGACTTTGTTGATTCTAATCCACATGACAAGCTAACACTATGACAGACTGTGTTGATTCTAATCCACATGACAAGCTAACACTATGACAGACTTTGTTGATTCTAATCCACATGACAAGCTAACACTATGACAGACTGTGTTGATTCTAATCCACGTGGCAAGCTAACACTATGACAGACTTTGTTGATTCTAATCCACATGACAAGCTAACACTATGACAGACTTTGTTGATTCTAATCCACATGACAAGCTAACACTATGACAGACTGTGTTGATTCTAATCCACGTGGCAAGCTAACACTATGACAGACTGTGTTGATTCTAATCCACGTGGCAAGCTAACACTATGACAGACTTTGTTGATTCTAATCCACGTGGCAAGCTAACACTATGACAGACTTTGTTGATTCTAATCCACATGACAAGCTAACACTATGACAGACTTTGTTGATTCTAATCCACATGACAAGCTAACACTATGACAGACTGTGTTGTTTCTAATCCACGTGGCAAGCTAACACTATGACAGACTGTGTTGATTCTAATCCACGTGGCAAGCTAACACTATGACAGACTGTGTTGATTCTAATCCACATGACAAGCTAACACTATGACAGACTGTGTTGATTCTAATCCACATGACAAGCTAACACTATGACAGACTGTGTTGATTCTAATCCACGTGACAAGCTAACACTATGACAGACTGTGTTGATTCTAATCCACGTGACAAGCTAACACTATGACAGACTGTGTTGATTCTAATCCACATGACAAGCTAACACTATGACAGACTTTGTTGATTCTAATCCACATGACAAGCTAACACTATGACAGACTGTGTTGATTCTAATCCACGTGGCAAGCTAACACTATGACAGACTTTGTTGATTCTAATCCACATGACAAGCTAACACTATGACAGACTTTGTTGATTCTAATCCACATGACAAGCTAACACTATGACAGACTTTGTTGATTCTAATCCACGTGGCAAGCTAACACTATGACAGACTGTTGATTCTAATCCACATGACAAGCTAACACTATGACAGACTGTGTTGATTCTAATCCACATGACAAGCTAACACTATGACAGACTTTGTTGATTCTAATCCACATGACAAGCTAACACTATGACAGACTGTGTTGATTCTAATCCACATGACAAGCTAACACTATGACAGACTGTTGATTCTAATCCACATGACAAGCTAACACTATGACAGACTTTGTTGATTCTAATCCACGTGGCAAGCTAACACTATGACAGACTTTGTTGATTCTAATCCACATGACAAGCTAACACTATGACAGACTGTGTTGATTCTAATCCACATGACAAGCTAACACTATGACAGACTGTGTTGATTCTAATCCACGTGGCAAGCTAACACTATGACAGACTTTGTTGATTCTAATCCACGTGACAAGCTAACACTATGACAGACTGTGTTGATTCTAATCCACATGACAAGCTAACACTATGACAGACTGTTGATTCTAATCCACGTGACAAGCTAACACTATGACAGACTGTGTTGATTCTAATCCACATGACAAGCTAACACTATGACAGACTGTGTTGATTCTAATCCACGTGACAAGCTAACACTATGACAGACTGTGTTGATTCTAATCCACATGACAAGCTAACACTATGACAGACTGTTGATTCTAATCCACGTGACAAGCTAACACTATGACAGACTGTGTTGATTCTAATCCACATGACAAGCTAACACTATGACAGACTTTGTTGATTCTAATCCACGTGGCAAGCTAACACTATGACAGACTTTGTTGATTCTAATCCACGTGGCAAGCTAACACTATGACAGACTGTGTTGATTCTAATCCACGTGACAAGCTAACACTATGACAGACTGTGTTGATTCTAATCCACGTGGCAAGCTAACACTATGACAGACTGTGTTGATTCTAATCCACGTGACAAGCTAACACTATGACAGACTGTGTTGATTCTAATCCACGTGGCAAGCTAACACTATGACAGACTTTGTTGATTCTAATCCACGTGACAAGCTAACACTATGACAGACTTTGTTGATTCTAATCCACGTGGCAAGCTAACACTATGACAGACTGTGTTGATTCTAATCCACGTGGCAAGCTAACACTATGACAGACTGTGTTGATTCTAATCCACGTGACAAGCTAACACTATGACAGACTGTGTTGATTCTAATCCACGTGACAAGCTAACACTATGACAGACTGTGTTGATTCTAATCCACGTGACAAGCTAACACTATGACAGACTGTGTTGTTTCTAATCCATGTGGCAAGCTAACACTATGACAGACTTTGTTGATTCTAATCCACATGACAAGCTAACACTATGACAGACTTTGTTGATTCTAATCCACATGACAAGCTAACACTATGACAGACTTTGTTGATTCTAATCCACATGACAAGCTAACACTATGACAGACTTTGTTGATTCTAATCCACGTGACAAGCTAACACTATGACAGACTTTGTTGATTCTAATCCACGTGACAAGCTAACACTATGACAGACTTTGTTGATTCTAATCCACGTGACAAGCTAACACTATGACAGACTTTGTTGATTCTAATCCACGTGACAAGCTAACACTATGACAGACTGTGTTGTTTCTAATCCATGTGGCAAGCTAACACTATGACAGACTGTGTTGATTCTAATCCACATGCCAAGCTAACACTATGACAGACTTTGTTGATTCTAATCCACGTGGCAAGCTAACACTATGACAGACTGTGTTGATTCTAATCCACATGCCAAGCTAACACTATGACAGACTGTGTTGACTTCCTCCGTATCCGCCTTGCTCTGACAGGTTCTTGGTGATGATGTATCACACTTCACTGTGTGTATTTGCCATCTGTGTTCTGTTTACATTTCTCTCCTGGTTATGTTGCCTCTTGTTTACTTGTTGCGTACATGTCTGTGGCCATGCCAGCCTAGCTGTGAGTCTGACACCAGAATAATCACTACCTCTTTCAGACAATTTTGTTTCGAATTAAGAATTGTGGATTCATAAACCAACAGGTTATTTTCACTGGTATTAGGTTTACTTGCTTGTATTGCTGTATGGTAAATGTTGAATTTATTAAAGTTTGAAAGCGCGTCTTATGCTAGACTGTGGTGTTCGCCAGACATTTTCCCATGGCATAACGTCAGTACATAACCTGACGCTGGAGTCCTTGTTCAGCTGAGTCGTCTCACCGTTGGCGTCCGGCCAACAGTGATAGATCAAGACTTCACTGTCAAAGGCGGCAGTCGGTATCCAGGTCAGACCCAATGACAGTCCAGGCGGTTTTTTATTAGAGTCAGACTTGTTGATACGCTGAATGATATACAAGATGAATCAAACATTGACTTTTAGACTATGGTGATATCGGCATACATGACAATTGTTTCTGGACTCTGAAGAATGAGATTAATAAAATGCAAGTTGAGATACATTTCATCATGGTGTGTGTGTGTGTGTGTGATCAGTTTTTGCTCAGACACAAGGATAATAAATTGTGAAATGCTACCTGTGAGTGTGTTCTTATACGGTGCATTTATTCACAAGTTTAGATTCATGTGTTGTCGTTATAGTAAAAACTAAAACAAGGATGATTTCCGGGTTTAACATCATGCGTTGGCATCAGTCATATTGCAAATGGTTGCCTGTTGTGAGTATTACATGTACTTACTCAATGGATCTGCATTTGAACAGGAAGTTCCATTAATATTTAATCATTGCTCTGTAATATGCAGGCATTGGTAAGCTGGTTAATGATAATGAAATGTCCGTGATTTATCTTAAAATGGCATTACAGTCGGCAAGTTTACACCTAGTGCAAGGAGGATATATATGAAAGATGATTATTAAGTCTGCAATGCCTGTATGCCAAATGTACAGTAAACACGGAACTGTGTTCTCATTCAAAAATTATGCCCGTGAAATTTCAAACTGTAGTCGGAACATTGAAATGCTAAACAGCAACGTATAGTTGACACTTACCTGGTATTCCACAGGTACGTGTTCCAGCACACGTACCGTACCATTGGTTGTGTTTGTTCCACAACTGGGCCAAGGTACAGTTGATCCAGTGAATGTCCTGCTAACTTATCATCTTGGATGGTGGATCGCAAGGCTTCCGTTTTAGTAATGAGTCAGACTGTCGGTTTGAGTGCATAGTTCTTGTAAGTCGTGAGTTCTTAACAACAACAACAGCCTGCCATGTGACAGGTGTGAGATAATTGTTGTTGTTGTTGCTGTTGTTTATGAAAGAGACAGTAATCAGTGCACAAGCAACTCCAAACAGTCGAGTTCACCCACGTTTAGACGAGACCCACATATCACACCATTATGCGTTATAAGAGCATTCATCACCTAATGAAAGAGTTTTTAGTAGTGTTACTTGGAAAATCCTCTAGTCACTACCTTTGACATTTTTGTTTCTGACAAACGTGTTGTAGTGTCTCTTTAGTCTCGCAATAAAATGGGCTAATTTCACTGGCCAAGCAACAGCTACATGATTTGGGTAGTGCAGTAATGTCTCCTGTAATATGGTTTATTGTTGGTGAAAAAATAATAATTATGGTCACAGGAAAATGGTTTCTTTGCTGATTTTGGCTTTTAAGTTTTTTTTTTTTAAATGACTGGGATTTTACAACAACAGATCTTCAATGTACTCGGTAAAATAAAATTTATTATAATATATATATATATATATATATATATATATATATATATCAACTATTTGATGTTGGTGTGGTTTATGTCGTACTCAAAAGTTAGCTGTTAATAAAACAATTCTATGATTTCAAAGTTTCTACTGGGTTGATTCTGACTATGGTTTTTACAGGTTTATAGAAATTTGTACAAATTAAAGTTCCGTCTGTAAAGTTTGGCTTATCTGTGTTGGGATGTGAGTCATATACGATAATTAAGCAGAGGTGAGGGTAGTGGTACAAAATGGCCATAGCATTATGGTTTTAACAGTTTGGTACAGTCTGTGTGTTTGTCAATAAATAAATACCTACTTGCTAACCAAATGTATGAAACCATCTGGATATGTGGGGTGCGGGGGGGGGGCGAGATTTGTGGACCATGAATGGTGATCTGTTAATGGTGTAAACAGTAAAGCGTGGGTGGAGGGCGGACTAGTTTCTTTCTCCCTCAACCCCATTTGACATTAGACGGCCGTGTGAGAAAAAAGATCATTTACCATGGCCATTTTTTGCAGAAATCATCTACATTGTGTGCAGCAGTTTGTGTGACTGGCTGTCAGAGTACCCCGGGTAGTCTCTCTGTGGGCTGTGAAAAGTTTAGTTAAAAACTACTGAAGGAAAGCTGCAACTGAGAGTAGATGTGATATTATATTATACAGTGTACATACACCCATCAATCATGTTTAAAGCTGCTGCCAAAAAACTCACCACTGCTATTGCTGCTATCTGGTGTTTATTAGACATACACTTGGAAGTTGGAACTAATGCACATTGTGTTTGGCCATCTTCAGGCCCAGTGGTTTAATTACATGTACAATTGTTCTGTAAAAGATACGTCTCGTTATCGGAACAACATTAAGCCTAACATAGCTGATGAATTGTGGGTGTGTGTGTGTGTCATTGTGCAGAGGTGAAAGGTGACCTTGTCTTATGTGCACAGTGCCACATAAACACATTAATTATTAATATACATTAATGATTCACACCTGATTCACACTACTACTAGCGTGAATAGTTTCAACAGTCGTGATGAAAACAGTCGCGAGGCCTGGTGTGAAATTATGCAGCAAGACTGCCGATGTATGGTTTACATTTCTTATTAATGTTACGTACATTTGAACTTCTTTTTCATGGCCCTTTAAATGGTGAATATATCACACCACTGAACTCTGCCTACGTAACTAGTTGTTGTTTGCAGTGTTTTAAATGGGAGTAGTAAAAATAATGTTATAGTCTATCTGAAGATTTCATTAGCAACTTCTAACAAACATGCTACAGTTCATCATGTTGCAGTGCTTATTAGATAAGTGACACTTTCCACAGAATGATCCTATAAAGGAAATGCGCAAGAACATTAAATGGAGACAGAACCTTACAACTTAGGCGCTTATTACTTTCATGTGCAGCTGTTATGGGCGTTTGGATAAAGACACTGGCACCCATAGCGGGGATCTTGTTAATACGAACACCTGGAAAAGCAGTCAATTGGTAGCAGTCTAATAACACTGATAACGTGATGTGCCTGTGTTGTAGATGTCCGTACTTGCACCGGACGGCGGGCGACACGGAACGCCGCTACCACCTGCGTTACTACAAGACGTGCACGTGCGTTCACGAGACGGACGCACGCGGACACTGCGTCAAGAACGGCCCACACTGCGCGTTCGCACACGGCGCACACGACCTGCGACCGCCCGTGTATGATGTGCGAGAGGTGCAGTCTGGGAGCGAGGGTGGCGGGGACCAGGCGGGGTGCGGAATGGGGGAGAGCCCCCTTGGGTCGAGTCTTGAGAAGGATAGAATAATCAACGAGGACCCACGATGGAACGGTAAGTGCACTCTCTACAGCAACCACTGTCTACAACGAGCATTGTCTACAGCAACTGCCTTTGTACTCTGTTTCTATTCAGTGACCTCAATAGTGGCCAGTTACTATAATGACCACTCTTTGTAGTGATGGGTGTGTATCTTTCTACAGTGACCAGTCTACAGTAACCTCTTTACAATTACAGTGATCACTCTACAGTGATCATTTGCTAGTCTCTACAGTGACAAAGTCTCTGGTGTCTCTAGGGTAGCTTTATGTAGAGACTGTGTGCACAAACCCACGAAGACATATCTACAAGGACATTTTGGACTAGTAAATATGTTATCCTGCAGAAAGGTCTGCTTAACGGTGACCTCTCTCTATAGCGACAGTTATTTTATCTATTATAACACAGTGCAGTGATTGCTGCCGTCAAGCCCATTTTACCTTTGGCAGCAAAACAACAGACCATCCTGTGTACTGGTTGGTGTCATATCAAGACACGTTGTAACTAAGACTTAAATGTCATTGTATTCAGATAACTTACTGTGTACTAGTTGGTGTCATATCAAGACACGTTGTAACTAAGACTTAAATGTCATTGTATTAAGATAACTTACTGTGTACTAGTTGGTGTCATATCAAGACACGTTGTAACTAAGACTTAAATGTCATTGTATTAAGATAACTTACTGTGTACTAGTTGGTGTCATATCAAGACACGTTGTAACTAAGACTTAAATGTCATTGTATTCAGATAACTTACTGTGTACTAGTTGGTGTCATATCAAGACACGTTGTAACTAAGACTTAAATGTCATTGTATTCAGATAACTTACTGTGTACTAGTTGGTGTCATATCAAGACACGTTGTAACTAAGACTTAAATGTCATTGTATTCAGATAACTTACTGTGTACTAGTTGGTGTCATATCAAGACACGTTGTAACTAAGACTTAAATGTCATTGTATCCAGATAACTTACTGTGTACTAGTTGGTGTCATATCAAGACACGTTGTAACTAAGACTTAAATGTCATTGTATTCAGATAACTTACTGTGTACTAGTTGGTGTCATATCAAGACACGTTGTAACTAAGACTTAAATGTCATTGTATTCAGATAACTTACTGTGTACTAGTTGGTGTCATATCAAGACACGTTGTAACTAAGACTTAAATGTCATTGTATTCAGATAACTTACTGTGTACTAGTTGGTGTCATATCAAGACACGTTGTAACTAAGACTTAAATGTCATTGTATTCAGATAACTTACTGTGTACTAGTTGGTGTCATATCAAGACACGTTGTAACTAAGACTTAAATGTCATTGTATTCAGATAACTTACTGTGTACTGGTTGGTGTCATATCAATACACATTGTAACTAAGACTTAAATGTCATTGTATTCAGATAACTTACTGTGTACTGGTTGGTGTCATATCAAGACACGTTGTAACTAAGACTTAAATGTCATTGTATTCAGATAACTTACTGTGTACTAGTTGGTGTCATATCAAGACAAGTTGTAACTAAGACTTAAATGTCATTGTATTAAGATAACTTACTGTGTACTAGTTGGTGTCATATCAAGACACGTTGTAACTAAGACTTAAATGTCATTGTATTCAGATAACTTACTGTGTACTAGTTGGTGTCATATCAAGACACGTTGTAACTAAGACTTAAATGTCATTGTATCCAGATAACTTATTGTGTACTAGTTGGTGTCATATCAAGACACATTGTAACTAAGACTTAAATGTCATTGTATCCAGATAACTTACTGTGTACTAGTTGGTGTCATATCAAGACACGTTGTAACTAAGACTTAAATGTCATTGTATTCAGATAACTTACTGTGTACTAGTTGGTGTCATATCAAGACACGTTGTAACTAAGACTTAAATGTCATTGTATTAAGATAACTTACTGTTTACTAGTTGGTGTCATATCAAGACACGTTGTAACTAAGACTTAAATGTCATTGTATTCAGATAACTTACTGTGTACTAGTTGGTGTCATATCAAGACACGTTGTAACTAAGACTTAAATGTCATTGTATTAAGATAACTTACTGTTTACTAGTTGGTGTCATATCAAGACACGTTGTAACTAAGACTTAAATGTCATTGTATTAAGATAACTTACTGTGTACTGGTTGGTGTCATATCAAGACACGTTGTAACTAAGACTTAAATGTCATTGTATTAAGATAACTTACTGTGTACTAGTTGGTGTCATATCAAGACACGTTGTAACTAAGACTTAAATGTCATTGTATTCAGATAACTTACTCAAGTCCAGGGTTACAAACACCAACATATAATCACACTCCACCAACCACTTTGTAGTAAGAACAGCAGCTCTGGTTGTTGTTAATCTGATGTTAACTTATGCAATGGAAATTACTTCCAAACTTTGTTTGAACCATACACACTGCTACGTTAAAATAATTTATCAAAATAAATGTGAAGTTATGTGAGAATAAAAAATAACCTAATCTTGATCTCTCATCCACAGATACCATGCTTTTGGTCTGTCTCTGTTACACTTAGAGAGTTATATCATGAATGGGCTTGGGCAGGGAGCCTACTGACTCGTATATAGTTCCCAACTTAGTTTCTTTAAATAAAATTTTGATATTTACAAATACGATACATTTATTTCAGGTAAAAAACCCTATACAATTGGTACATACATTAGCACATCTAAGTAGCCTATAAAAGAACAAATATAAAAAAATGAATAGATAAAAAATAAATAAGGTTATAAGTTAGATAAATGTAAATTTTTAGAAAAACAGATAAAATAATGAGCAATATACAGGATGTGATTGTGTAATAAATATGCAATTAATTCATGTAAATAAACACCGTTTGAAAAGTAAGTTATATAAACAATTTACTGACTTTAAAAAAATATATAATAATAAATAAATAATAATAAAGTTATATGCGAGACATGATGACTACCCACCAGGGGTATCTTACAGGTTTACTGTGTACAACAATTTAGTCTTAAAACTGATATGTATGGGCCTTGTTGCAGCTATTTCTGTTAGGAGTGCGAGAGTATCAGTGATGTATTACATTCCAGTCTGATTGTGAAAGCTTTGTTTGTTCAGTGTCTGTGTGCTGTCACTGTGAAAGGTCAACAGTGAGTCAGTGACTGTCTGTCACCTAGTGCTTAAGTCATTCAGTGCCTGGTCACTTCTCACCCTCTGTAGTGTTGACAGTCATTGTTTATGTCATGTGTGTCATCTTCATGGTCTGCTGCACATGTCATCAAGTGTGATTCTGCTGTCGCCACTTACGTTTATTAGTTTACCCCCCCCCCTTTGTGAAATATGAAATCCTCTTGAACGTGTAACATGATTAGTAAGATTATTTATGTATTAAGATCATTTATGAAATCCTTTTGCATACATTGATGCGTAAACCATAATAATGTTTGTGAGATAACGATTTAAAAACAAACTGACATTTATTATTATTATGTTATTGATGTGTATATGTCTATAGGTAGGTGTTTTGGAGCAGGAGGTGCAATAACTATAAAAAGTGTGGCTTTAGAGTTTGCTTGCTTTAAATTTGCTGTCTGCTGTAGGATAAGTGAACACGGTTGAATGGCGCCAGTTTGTAAGAAGTTCACAAACAACTCTAATGGGTCGCCGTGTTCAGGTGTGTTGTGGCTATTGATGAAAGTGTCCACTCCAGTTGGGTTTCCAGGGTCAGCTTTGTTTGTTTTTATAAGCTATTGTGTCTCTTGGTTGTAGACACGAACTATGTCCTAGCGAATTACAAGACTGAGCCATGTAAAAGACCGCCTCGGCTCTGTCGCCAGGGCTATGCATGTCCATCATATCACAACTCTAGAGACAAACGTAGGAGCCCAAAGACACACAAGTATAGGTGAGTCTTTGTCACACAAATGCATGTGTTGGTAAGTTCTGAAAATAACAAAATATCCTATCCTCAACATATTAAGGTGCTTTACACTTTACTCCCGGGCCGAACTGTTCAATTGAGCACCATTTTGACTACTCTTAGAAGCATACAGTTGCACTACAATTAATGCACAGACTATTCATATACAAATATCCACCACTATATGTAGCCAGGTATTAATTCATACAGCTGAGTAGACTGGAGCAATTTAAGTGAATGAAGTTGCCCAAAGTTTAACATGGCAGTGCTGGATTCAAACTTGGGTTCACTTAGTTGAAAATCCAAAGCTCTAGGCACTGAACCATTGTGCTACTACTGCGAAATATATTTAGTAAAACCTCCCATGAGAACACAATCATAACAAAGTGAAAGTGAGGCATGTAAAAGTGAAGTGAACAGTTAGCCACACCCAGGTGTGACACCTGTGATAGATCCATGAGAAACCCCAATGCACAAAACCCCAACCACTTATTGCAAATATGGAGAAAACCCCAATGCACAAAACCCGAACCACTTTTTGCAAACATGGAGAAAACCCCAATGCACAAAACCCCAACCACTGATTGCAAACATGGAGAATACCCCAATGCACAAAACCCCAACCAATTATTGCAAACATGGAGAAAACCCCAATGCACAAAACCCCAACCAATTATTGCAAACATGGAGAAAACCCCAATGGACAAAACCCCAACCAATTATTGCAAACATGGAGAAAACCCCAATGCACAAAACCCCAACCAATTATTGCAAACATGGAGAAAACCCCAATGCACAAAACCCCAACCAATTATTGCAAACATGGAGAATACCCCAATGCACAAAACCCCAACCAATTATTGCAAACATGGAGAAAACCCCAATGCACAAAACCCCAACCAATTATTGCAAACATGGAGAAAACCCCAATGCACAAAACCCCAACAATTTATTGCAAACATGGAGAAAACCCCAATGCACAAAACCCCAACCACTGATTGCAAACATGGAGAAAACCCCAATGCACAAAACCCCAACCACTGATTGCAAACATGGAGAAAACCCCAATGGACCCCAACCACTTATCGCAAACGTGGAGAAAACCCCAACCACTGATTGCAAACATGGAGAAAACCCCAATGCACAAAACCCCAACCACTGATTGCAAACATGGAGAAAACCCCAATGCACAAAACCCCAACCAATTATTGCAAACATGGAGAAAACCCCAATGCACAAAACCCCAACCACTGATTGCAAACATGGAGAAAACCCCAATGCACAAAACCCCAACCAATTATTGCAAACATGGAGAAAACCCCAATGCACAAAACCCCAACCACTGATTGCAAACATGGAGAAAACCCCAATGCACAAAACCCCAACCAATTATTGCAAACATGGAGAAAACCCCAATGCACAAAACCCCAACCACTGATTGCAAACATGGAGAAAACCCCAATGCACAAAACCCCAACCAATTATTGCAAACATGGAGAAAACCCCAATGCACAAAACCCCAACAATTTATTGCAAACATGGAGAAAACCCCAATGCACAAAACCCCAACCACTGATTGCAAACATGGAGAATACCCCAACCACTGATTGCAAACATGGAGAAAACCCCAATGCACAAAACCCCAACCACTGATTGCAAACATGGAGAAAACCCCAATGCACAAAACCCCAACCAATTATTGCAAACATGGAGAAAACCCCAATGCACAAAACCCCAACAATTTATTGCAAACATGGAGAAAACCCCAATGCACAAAACCCCAACCACTGATTGCAAACATGGAGAATACCCCAACCACTGATTGCAAACATGGAGAAAACCCCAATGCACAAAACCCCAACCACTGATTGCAAACATGGAGAATACCCCAACCACTGATTGCAAACATGGAGAAAACCCCAATGCACAAAACCCCAACCACTGATTGCAAACATGGAGAAAACCCCAATGCACAAAACCCCAACCAATTATTGCAAACATGGAGAAAACCCCAATGCACAAAACCCCAACAATTTATTGCAAACATGGAGAATACCCCAATGCACAAAACCCCAACCACTGATTGCAAACATGGAGAATACCCCAATGCACAAAACCCCAACCACTGATTGCAAACATGGAGAAAACCCCAATGGACAAAACCCCAACCACTTATCGCAAACGTGGAGAAAACCCCAACCACTGATTGCAAACATGGAGAAAACCCCAATGCACAAAACCCCAACCACTGATTGCAAACATGGAGAAAACCCCAATGCACAAAACCCCAACCAATTATTGCAAACATGGAGAAAACCCCAATGCACAAAACCCCAACCACTGATTGCAAACATGGAGAAAACCCCAATGCACAAAACCCCAACCAATTATTGCAAACATGGAGAAAACCCCAATGCACAAAACCCCAACCACTGATTGCAAACATGGAGAAAACCCCAATGCACAAAACCCCAACCAATTATTGCAAACATGGAGAAAACCCCAATGCACAAAACCCCAACAATTTATTGCAAACATGGAGAAAACCCCAATGCACAAAACCCCAACCACTGATTGCAAACATGGAGAATACCCCAATGCATAAAACCCCAACCACTGATTGCAAACATGGAGAAAACCTCAATGCACAAACAAGGACTAGTTGCATTGTTGACACAAATGAAAGCAGTTACTATAAGTGTTAGTTCAAAAGCTTACACACTCCACTTTGACACCATCAAGTCCTTAATCCAATTTAGTGTTTCAGTGAGAAGCAAAATAAATCAAAAAAGTTTACTAATAAAGCCAAGTTTTTCAGCACAATAGGATAGGTTTTACCATACAGCTTTGTACCAGCGGTTATTATAAATCATGTGGTAGTGTTTATAGACATAAAACGTGTGTGAGACAATGACATTCTAAATAGCATAGCAACTTGTTTGTAACAAAGTCAGTGTGAAATTGCTCTAGGTATGTGTGCATGCATGCGTGTGTGTATGCCACCGTGAGTGCTTGTATACATCGCGGAAGTCTGGACACCCACATCTAAAATCAACAGTTTGGTTTTGTCCTTTTGGATTTTGTCCATTGGGGTTTTGTCCACACTGGCAATAAGCGGTGCGCTGTGGTTTTGTACTCACACCGCTGTGTTAAATGTATTTTATAGTTACACATAAAGGACTTTGAGCAATGAACTGCCAGCCCATTGTTGTGTGTTTGTTTGTCCCAGGTCAACACCTTGTCCCCACGTGAAGCACGGGGACGACTGGGGTGATCCGAGTCAGTGTGACAATGGGGACAACTGTCCTTACTGTCACACCCGCACCGAACAACAGTTCCACCCAGAGGTAAGTCATCTCACACCTGTCAACTGTCATCATTTTCTGCTCAAGAGTCATTTGTTCATGTCACATCCTACATTAAAATCACTTGTTTGTGTAATTGATACGCTAGTCACGTTTATGACTTCCTTTTTGACAGTCACTTCTGAGTCACTTCTGGTTCAGAGTCACTTGTTACTTACTGAGCTAGAGTCCAGTGCTTGAATAACTAGTGTTTTGGTGACTTGTTTTCATCTCTTCCCGTTCACGTGTCACCTGCAGCTCTGTAGTCACATTGCTGGAGTCACCTTCAGTGTATTTGTCATTTCACGCAGTAGCATCATATTTTAACATTTTATTTTTGTATGTTGACCATAAAATTGTTTTGGTGCGGTACTCCATAATTCTGTATGAAGATAGAAAGGATTATGTTGTAGATCTATAAATCAACCAAGTGCAACGACATGGTACAGACTGGCTACTGTCCCCGGGGCCCTTTCTGTGCCTTCGCACATGTTGAGAGTAAGTGGCAACCCTACAACCTCTTTCTGTTGTGTATTTACAGTTTCAGAAACTATGCCTTTGTTCATGAAGATCATTTAGTATTATTAATTGCAAAAGATGGCGTGGAAAACAGTTATAGTAAAAATCCTTTAAATTGATTATTAAAATTGCAATGTAAATATATTGAATTTGTTTAAAATTGACGGGGCTAATGCAGTTACAAAGTTCATGTACAGTGTGTATTGACATGACATCTGTCTTCTGTCACCAGTGGAAATGACGACCCAGCGGGACTTGGGCACACCGACAGAGAACTCCCTGGCTGCGTTCTTCCCCAATGCCCTCCTCCCATCCTCCGTGGGCAGTTCCGGGGGGAGCCGCAAGATGGACACTGGTCAGCTTAGCAACGGCAGCGAGAGACAGGATAAGACTAATGGCAACGGTCTCCATCTCGTCATGAACACTAACGTGAGGGTCACGCTCAGTTGTCACGGTGACGCATCCTGTCATGATAGTTTTTTTATGGTAAAAATGTTTAAACATAGAAATAGATTAGGACGGTTACATGGGGGACCATAGCTATTTTAGTGACACTTACAAACACAGCTGTCCTACATTGAGGATGGTACTATAACACAGTGTTTATTTGTTTGTTCAGAGTAGATTGGTCAAAGCCTCTTGTCACAATCTTGTAATGACAGTTCGCCTCCAAACTAGCATGTTGTCCACTCTCAAAACAAACACCCATTGACTCGGCAAGAAGAATATAAATAAAGATTGTGTAATAAGCTCCAGATGTGAAATGACACATAACTGACTATTCGTAATTGTGTTTATGGCCACAATGAACCATCGTGCACATCGGCTCTTGTCAACATTACGAGGTTGTACACTACACACTTACCATACCAATGCCATGTTGACATGATTCACAACCAGCTAAACCGTGTCGACTTCCGTGGGCCCTCAGGGTTCAATATTTTTTCAGCAACAACACAACCCCGTCACCACAGCGATGGGCGAAGTGCCAAGTAGTTCGCCTGGTCCCATCGGCAGGGGGCGCACGAGTAGTCTGACGAGCAGTTTGACCAGTAGTTTGACCAGCAGCCTGGGCGTGATGGACCCAAGTTGCCACGCCTACCAGAAGGCTCCCGGCTCAGAACGCGAGGACGGCGCAGTGAGTACTGGGTAGACACTGTGTTGTGGCTGCAGATTGCAGATCTGTCGTAGAACATGTTGCATGTTGTTATTTTGGTAGATTTGTAACGTTAAACAGGATGTTGGCAGAAACCATTTCACTGTTGAAAATGAATTCCTATGATCGAGACATAAACAAAGTTTGCCTGTTATTTTTGATAATAGAAAATTTAATTACACATAAACTGTGTTTATGCAATAAAAGTAAAAACGTGTTTACATCAGGATCTACAAATTAGCTACTCTAAAAAGCTGTTTTTAATTGTGGCAGTCGGTGTGTTTACAATAGTAATAGTAAACAAGTGTGTTTACAATTGTAAACATCATATGCAACCATTCATTTAATTTCTGCAATGCATTATTTCTGCAATGCACTTCATGTCGTCTACATGTTTGCAGCAAGATATATAAACCAGCTACTCTAAAAAGCTATTTATATTATTGTGGCAGTCACTGTGTTTCTAATAATAGACAAGTGTGTTTACAATAGTAAACAATACATGCAACCATTCGTTTGATTTCATAATCTCTGCAGTGCATTACTTCAGGTCGACTTTGTGTTTGCAGACGAAACTGCGCCTTCAGATCCAGGCCATAGACAACGACGTGAACCTTGACCCCGTGGAGCGGAGCAAGCGCAAACAGAACCTCCTCCTGCTACACAACCTCAACATTGGCAGCCCCCTGGGGGCAGCGTACCTAGCCACCCTCGAGTCAAGCCCCACCACCCCCTCCTCCACCATGTCCTCCTTGATGTCACCCCACGCCCAGTCCTTCTACCCCCCGGGTGACACAGTTGAGTCCGTCATAGGTAAGTCTCGAGTGAGGCTGCCATGAATATTGGTCCTTTGTTTATGTTTGGTCCATTGTCAGCCCACTGTCTGGCTCTCAGTCTCCCTCCTCCAGTCTGTCTGGCTCTCAGTCTCCCTCCTCCAGTCTGTCTGGCTCTCAGTCTCCCTCCTCCAGTCTGTCTGGCTCTCAGTCTCCCTCCTCCAGTCTGTCTGGCTTTCAGTCTCCCTCCTCCAGTCTGTCAGTCTGTCTGGCTCTCAGTCTCCCTCCTCCAGTCTGTCTGGCTCTCAGTCTCCCTCCTCCAGTCTGTCTGGCTCTCAGTCTCCCTCCTCCAGTCTGTCTGGCTCTCGGTCTCCCTCCTCCAGTCTGTCTGGCTCTCGGTCTCCCTCCTCCAGTCTGTCTGGCTCTCAGTCTCCCTCCTCCAGTCTGTCTGGCTCTCAGTCTCCCTCCTCCAGTCTGTCTGCTCTGTCTCCCTCCTCCAGTTTGTCTGGCTCTCAGTCTCCATCCTCCAGTCTGTCTGGCTCTCGGTCTCCCTCCTCCAGTCTGTCTGGCTTTCAGTCTCCCTCCTCCAGTCTGTCAGTCTGTCTGGCTCTCAGTCTCCCTCCTCCAGTCTGTCTGGCTCTGTCTTCCTCCTCCAGTTTGTCTGGCTCTCAGTCTCCCTCCTCCAGTCTGTCTGGCTCTCGGTCTCCCTCCTCTAGTCTGTCTGGCTCTCAGTCTCCCTTCTCCAGTCTGTCTGGCTCTCGGTCTCCCTCCTCCAGTCTGTCTGGCTCTCAGTCTCCCTCCTCCAGTCTGTCTGGCTCTCAGTCTCCCTCCTCCAGTTTGTCTGGCTCTCAGTCTCCATCCTCCAGTCTGTCTGGCTCTCAGTCTCCCTCCTCCAGTCTGTGTAATTTGTTTTGATTGACTGTTTTGATGTATGTTTTGTAGTTTAGTCTGAACAGGTTTTTTAAAGGCATTGAATACATTTATACTGAAGCAATACAGGTTGAACGAATACTGTACATTACATTTTAAATATATTAAAAAGAAGGCAACATTAAATACATTGTACCACATATTTTTGCAGTAATATAAAATAATAAAATTGTGTTGCGTTCACATTTCCAGCAAAAACAACATTCCCGGCATGATTACAAAAAAGCTACTTCATGGAAGTTCCCCAGCATCTTTCACTTATGTTTTCAAAAAATTTGAATCATTTCAGTAAAATAATAATAATTCGCTCATGTAACATGTATTTCTCACAACCTGACCAGGGCTCTCTGTTATGCAGCGTTTAACCGATTAACGTTGGCTCAGACAGCAACAACAGGCTGCGATACTTGTGCTTCAGGCAACGCACTGGACGAAGACCTTAACCTCGGCGACCTCAACCTGTCCACTATAGACCGTGAGTTCTCGCGAGATAACGATGACACTAATTCAGTGTGTAGCTCGTTAAGTGCAGGATTCACCTCATCGGCTGCCGGAGGTGAGTTGAATGTGTGGCAAGTGACGAGGAATGCTCAACGTTGTAGCGGCAAAATCTGATTGGTTGTATCGTGAAATCGTGTTGCATAGTATAAACTATAACCTAAACATTTTCCCATGTTTTTTCGTTATTTTAAAACACCTTTTTTATTTAATTAGTTGTTTTATGTGAATGTTTTGATGTATTATGTTTACATTGCTTCTGAAATGTAATTGTAATGCTGTCATGTGATATTGTAAAAGCAAGCTTCCAAAACAATTTTACCCAGGATTGGAAATTGTTGACACCTTGTGTAATTTATTTTCTTATATACCGTTTATACTGTATAATGTGGTTTACGAATACGATAAAAACAATCAGATTTTGTACCTCAAGCGTGATGTGGCTTCCCCAATAATTTGTTACAAAATTATATGTCATAACCCACATATAACCAACCTATGGGAATGTTGTTTCTTACGTTGTAAATGTTAACAGATATTTAGTGCTCTGCATGAATGTTAGTTGCAGTAAAATATGTTGTCTTTAGTTTACGTCCACAACTGATCCCCAGAGACATGAGTCCCTTTTCATCTTGATATGCTGTCAATAGCGAGATCATTTAGAAATTGCAGTTTTACTATGTGGGTCCTGTTGTGTGTCTAGTGTGTAGTAGCAACAACACACCTTGCTACAGATGTGTCACTACTATGTGGGTTATGTCGTGTGTCCAGTGTGTAGTAGCAACAACACATCTTGCTACAGATGTGTCACTTGCCCATACATAAACATTGCAATATCCTGCACAGTTCCTATTACAAATAACTGGTCATTACAAACTTTCATATGAAAATGTGCACATGTACAA
Source organism: Ridgeia piscesae (assembly GCA_025642075.2). Lineage (NCBI taxonomy): Eukaryota > Metazoa > Annelida > Polychaeta > Sabellida > Siboglinidae > Ridgeia > Ridgeia piscesae. Next base: position 310,136 of record JAODUO010000453.1, read on the forward strand.
ACATGTCCACATTACCCATTACATTGCAGATGGGACAAGATTCATAATATGCAGCCAGTTGATCTATCCATCACGTGACCATTTGTCTTTCAGAAGTTCCATAAAACCATCAGAAATGAATGGTGAACACATGTAGTTCTTTAGACATTCAGTGGCTTCGTAGACATGTTGCTAGGCAACAGATCACATGATGGATAGGTAACATGACATTATCAGTATGTCATTTAAAATGTGTCAACAGAGAAAGCAGTTTTCCTGAAGATTGATGTGTGTGTTTGTCTACTATATGTCATTTAACATGTAGTAGTGATTAATTTAACTACATTTTAGACGAGTCTTGTGTAAAATTGACTTCTGTTGTTTACAAAATAAAAAAAATTTTGTTCGAACAAAATAAATATTTCCTGTTTTCTTATGTAAACAAATGAATGCCACTAAACCATTTCGTCCTAGGTTTCCATTTGTCATGTGATCTTGTAGCGTATCTCGGAGCGACGTCGGTGCCGGTGACAATACCATCGGGCGGGTACCAGCGGGGGCGTGTCAGCAGCATCTCCCAGTCACCCCCGTCGGCGTCTCCCTTGGGCAACCTGACTGCCCCAGGGTTCTTCCCTGCCACTGACACTAATCTACAGCAACAGCAGAAACAGGAGCTACAGCTGCAGGAGGTGGGTGTGACTGGGGGCTGGAGGCTCTCAAGGGTGGGGCAACGGAGGGAGGTGCTCTGGGGGTTGTGGCAATGGGGTGGGGTAATGGGGTGGGGCTCTGGAGGGTGTGGCAATGGGGGCGGGGCTCTGGAGGGGGTGGCAATGGGAGTGGGGCTCTTGAGAGTGTGGAAATGGGGGAGGGGCAATGGGGGGCAGGGTTCTGGAGAGGGTGCGGCAATGGGGGCGAATGGAATTTGACATGTGGCTTTGTTTGGGCTGACATATAGAAAGGATAGGGACATATGAAGTGTAGAAACTAATATAAATTGGAGGTGGTTCAGCTTCTGTAAAAAATAGAAAGTTGTACAAAGTAACTATGATTGAAGTAATCCGTGGTTGCCACCAAAAAGTACTTTTACTAAGGTAACTCGCTAGTGGAGCTAATTCTGGGTATATAGTTACAGCTATGACATGTCCTTTAAATGTTAATTCATGCCATGAATATTAGAACCATCTGATGATTATTTTTAAATGATCACTGGAGATGACGACCATCTTGAATTAAAAAAAAATTTAAAGTGAAGTTTAACACACAAAACACTACAACATAAATATTACAATTTAGAAAGATATAAAAATGTGACCGTTAACACAACTTACTGTTTTTGCGGACCCTTTCAAGCGGTGTTTTCAAGTGGTCTCTTGCTTACAGGCTGCAGCAGCATTCCTGAGTCAGCCCAACCCCGGGCAAGTACTCGGCCCCGGGCTACTCGACAGACTTCAACTCTATGTCACCCTCCAGCAACCCCGGCCTGCCAGCATCGCCCCTCATTGGGGCGGCCACCTACAGCGCCGGTGGCCTGAATGGGTACGAGCTACAGCGAGTACGCGACGAGCTCGTGGCCAACAAGATGAAGTTGTCGCAGTGGGAGGATGGGATAGCTCAAGCCCGCAGTGTGAGTCGGCCATGCAGTTATCTAGTACTCAGTAATACTGTTAGTAGGTTCCAGAATCTCAATTCCATGACCATTCTCTAGCTGGGGTGGTTTGATGATTGATTGACTTCTATGGACCTGTTATAAAAGATTTAGCCCCCATGTCCTGGCCTTTTTTGCCAGATGGCCAAATCCAAGATGGCTACTGGCACCATTTTAAAAATTAACTATTGAACCAGAGCACCTAGAATCATGTCTGAAGACACTCCGGTACGTTTCTGACACCACTCTGACTTTATGACATCATTTTGACCAAGAAATCCAAGATGGCTGCAATGGTTAGTGTTATTATTGTTACCAGCCTTTCCAGAGCGCTGTATCTCTAGGCCCAGCCAGTTCACAGGTGTGTACAGCTGTACACACATCATAAAACATGCACGGAATCATGCAGAAGTTTTTTTAATGTATATCGTGGTAAATTTGATATTATATTAAAAGAAGAAACACCATATACTAAGTAATTCAGATACATGTCATAGTTTCAAAAATATTAAGACAGTTATGTAAACATAAATAATTAAACAAAATTAAAAGGCAAAACATAATTTTTTTATAATATAATAAAAAAATACAAATTAGGTATAACAAATTCATTCATAAAATGCATGATCATAAGAGTGATACAGGACAGGTCCTTAGTGGGAGTAAGCCAGTTTAAATAAATGCATCTGAAGGACGGTCTCGAATCTAGTTAGAGTATGTGATTGGCGGTTGTCTGAGCATGGATAATATCCTTGTCCATAATACACATGTTAGTGTTTCTGTGTTTATTGTGTTAAATACTAGTTTTTCAACGCATCATTGGCACCACTATTGTGTGTTCCCAGATGTCTGACGCATGTATGACTTGTGTCGACACGTGTGTGATGTGTGGTGCCATACATGTGGTTGGCGTGTTGCCAAGTGTGACACATGTATGACATGTGTTTCCACATGTGTGAAGCGGGAGGCGGAGGAGTCGGCGAAGAAGGCAAAGAAGGCAGAGGAGGAGAAGCTGCAGGCGATAACACAGAGGGACGAGGTGGGGACAGTGGGACACCACATGGGAGGGGGGACAGTGGGACACCACATGGGAGGACAGTGGGACACCACATGGGAGGTGGGGACAGTGGGACACCACATGGGAGGGGGGGACAGTGGGACACCACATGGGAGGGGGACAGTGGGACACCACATGGGAGGGGGGACAGTGGGACACCACATGGGAGGGGGGACAGTGGGACACCACATGGGAGGGGGGACAGTGGGACACCACATGGGAGGGGGGACAGTGGGACACCACATGGGGGGACAGTGGGACACCACATGGGAGGGGGACAGTGGGACACCACATGGGAGGGGGACAGTGGGACACCACATGGGAGGGGACAGTGGGACACCACATGGGAGGGGGGACAGTGGGACACCACATGGGAGGGGGACAGTGGGACACCACATGGGAGGGAGGGGACAGTGGGACACCACATGGGAGGGGGGACAGTGGGACACCACATGGGAGGGGAGGGACAGTGGGACACCACATGGGAGGGGGACAGTGGGACACCACATGGGGGGCAGTGGCACAAAACATGGGGGGAAGTGGGACACCACATGGGAGGGAGAGGGGACAGTGGGACACCACATGGGAGGGGGAGGGGACAGTGGGACACCACATGGGGGGACAGTGGCACAAAACATGGGGGGAAGTGGGACACCACATGGGAGGGAGAGGGGACAGTGGGACACCACATGGGAGGGGGAGGGGACAGTGGGACACCAATTGGGAGGGGGAGGGGACAGTGGGACACCAATTGGGAAGGGAAGGGAAGGGAAGGGGACAGTGGGACACCAGTTGGGAGGGGGAGGGGGAGGGGGAGGGGACAGTGGGACACCACATGGGAGTGGGACAGGGAGGTGACAGTGGGACACCACATGGAAGGGGGAGGCGGAGGGGGAGGGGACAGTGGGATACCATATGGGAAGGGACAATTACACACCACATGGGAGAATGACGGATTTCTTATAACGATTATTTTGATGTATTATGTAATTAGGACAAATAAACCTTTCCTGCCTCGCGTAATGAATATAAAATTGAGATTGTCATTGTCAAAGTTGCTCTATTGGTGGCATGTGACGTTGTGTTGACGCTCCACTCAGGCGCTGGCACAGTTGGCCAAACTGCGGCAGGAGACAGAGAGACTTCACGACGGGGGCTTCTCCGTGATGCCACCCAATGTTGTGCAGACCCTAGAATCCCTGCCTATTATGAAGCAGCCACTTCAGACCCAGCTGAGCTCCGAGATCGACCCCAACGACCACGCAACAAACACAGCCAATATGGCACACCTCGCCCAGGTAAGGCTCCTTACTCAGTCTGTGCAGCTCTGTCAAGTTTTCTACTGGCAGAACTCGTAAAAATGAAAGCGGAAGTATCCATCCAGTTCCATTGTGTTAATAAACTCATGATGTCATTAAGTTATAGTGAACTCACTGGGAAAACATCCATAAATTTAAAGTTGATTGGATGAAAATGTTAAATCTAGAAGCCAGACCTGAGATTGGTTATCCAAGTGTTGCACTTCTTGATAATATTTCGTGTTTTGTACCAAACCTGTTTGTTACCATATTTTTTTCAATCTAGATTTTTTTTAATTTATTTGAGTGTTTTAATGGACGAGATAAAAATTGATTGTGTGAATGCTTAGTAGCATGAATGCTTACAATCAAGAGATAGAAAATAAATAGATTTATAAAAATAATTGATTTGTGGTCAGCAGAATGTTTCCTAATCTAGTAAGCCATCTGGGGAATTTGCCTCTGACAGTCTTAAAAATATATATATATTTGTAATTTTATTTATTTATTTGTGTCGTGTCATTGTGTCAGATGCTGTGTCAGAGTGCGGCGATGAAGTGCATGGTGTGTCGAGACAAGAACCGCAGTGTCGCGGTGGCGCCGTGCAACCACTACGTGTTGTGTGACGCCTGCGCTGCCAAGACAGCCGACTGCCCATACTGTCACGTACACATCAGCCAGCGCTCCAACATCGTATTACCATTGTAGCGGTGCGGCCGTCTAGGACTCTTTACCAATTCTAATCTCTAGTGCAGCTATTTTAATACCCGGACACGCGTGCACGTGGGTGTGTGTGTGGACACTGGCAGTTTGTGCGAGGAACGAAGATTCTGTAAAAATTGAATTATTTAAGTAGATGGAAGAAAACGTGCGTGGTGAGAAACGTTGAGAGTTGGTAGATGGCGCTGTCGTTCATGTGTTGATACATGGACGACTGAACACGTGGGGAGATTCGTAAATCGTGCTGCCATCTGTTAGTTAAGTTGTCATGGCAACAGATTCCCTGGCTAGCCATGTGACTACATAAACCACAAATACAGCTGATAGGCTTTGTTAGGAAGAGTGTCTTGGGTTTATGATTTCGTAGCAGTGTTAGTTCACTGCAGTTGTTAGTTAGGGCCGGTGTTTCACTGGAATGTTGCTATTCGAACTAGAGATATACATTACTATATTAAATTGATTACACCATGTAGTTCCATTGTATATTATATTATATTGGACGGAAGGGAAACGCGTGCCTTGCATTATTTTCACAGGCACTTACGTTCGCTTTCTAAATCCACGCTAAGAGTAGCATTTATTTGCTATGTTATAACATAATTATACTTGTGTGTAGCGATATGTGTGTTATATCAAAAACGTTTTCCCATATCCAACTTTGTCAGACCTTGCTCGATCTTTTGAAAACGCTGAAATTGTAAATATTGAAAGTGTTGGCTGCACTCGTTGCTAGCATCTGATGAGGAATGTGGAATAACTTGACTCAACATTGCAGCTGTGATCGTTGTGATATCCGTTTAACAGCTACGTATTTATAGAGATGAAACTCTAAAAATTGTACCGACAATAGATTCAGGTGCTTTCATTTTGAGCGTCTGTGTGGGAAAAACCACCGGAAAACTACCTGGTGGTGTCAGACTTGTTACTAGATTAAGCATGAGGAAAACATTGTGTTATCAAAATATTTATAATGATACTGCTGATACGACGTAGTCTGTATTAGGTTAAGTTATATGTGTATTCAGAATAACCACTCTACTCCATGGTGTCGCTTGACACAGAACTTGGTGTCGGTGGCCAGTAATTATTTCATGGTTTAGATGTGAGCCAATATTTTGTGCGCCTTGTCATATTTGTAGGAGCATTTAAATCATACACATTCATAGTGATGTCTAGCGATAAGTTAATAACTCGATTGCTTCGGCGGTTTGGTAGAATTTGGTAGCTGTGTAAAGCAGTGCGTTATATTTAAGAGGTTTATGCCAGATATAAGCAGTGTTTATGGACTGGGACAGCACAGTGTACACATTTCATTTTCGTTATTACATTTTTTCGAAAACTTGTTTTGCTATAATCAAAACATTGCCTGTGTTAAAATGAGGGAGATGATTGGTCAGTGTCTTACATTCGAATAATGGAAATGATGACGTGTATAAGTAGGAATGACTCTGTTGTGCAATGCCATATTAGATGTGTGTACTGTGTATTTTATTGCGTGATGGACTGCGTGGGAGACGGGGGGAGAGAGAGAGAGATTGGAGATAATGTAGTTGGCCAGTTCAACCCTATCGCAGATCAGCACAAGCAATGCACGATTACTACTTGTGTCTCGGTGGTAGGATTTGCTTAGTGGTATGTACCACGCATAAGTGACGTTATGGATATACGTTAATTTATCACAATTACCGCTTTGATTTCTGAACAGCGCTGCCGCCACTGTTGAGAGAGTGACGGGTGTCGTGAACACGTTCTTGGGGTGGAACTCGGCTTGAGTATAGTTTTCTACAGTTCCTGTGTGACGTTTTGTACTGACACAAATGTCTTGTGTGGCAGTCGATGCCATCTGAGAAGCGTAGATTACGTGCAGCTTTTATGCACCCAGATGCATGATGGGAGAGTCCGAATGTTGCAGCGTACCAGAGATATGTCCAAATGAATGTCAAAATTTCAACAGTTTTGCTATATTTTACTATGGATGGATGCGACGGTTGTGTTATTTGGAGGAATGTGTCTCTGCTGACTGACAACACTAGTTATCCCAGACACTGGAGGATTCTCACCTGTGTATGCGTATATGGTTGCTGGGCGTTGCATTAGGGGTGTCACTCTCCATATCTGTTGCAGAGTTTTGTATCTGCAGCTGCCAGTACTCATCCCATATGTTATAAATTTTAGCAGTAAGCCTAATCATGCCCAAAGTCTGCTATAAAGACGGTCTAAATTTGTTTATGTTCGAAACCCAGCCTTACTTGATGGAGTTGTGTCAGTTGAATGAGTTGGGAGAGAATGGTTGGTCTGATTTAAAGCTTTAACATATCCATGTCATAAAATGTGAAATATCAGAGAGAATTACTGTTACCTGTCGAGGTACCATCATGTCTACTGCATTTGGGGAAGAGTTTGGAAGGTGTATTTGTATGTGGCAGTGATGGTGTAAAAAGGCACAATGTATGATCATTTTTATCATTAAATCAGTTAAAATCGTATTATTTTGTATAAACTGTACATAAGTCATATATATTCTGACATGTTGGCAGTCGAAATAGTTTTGTTAATATGATTTGGTTATTTTAAATTATGTTTTAATTGAATGTTTTGGTCGACTGTCATGTTTTCATTGACTGCCGAATGGCTGAATACACGTGTGGGTAACGATAAATCGACACTTTTAATTGTGAATCATCATGGCACATTTAACCACATTATAGTAGAAATAGTGTATACAACATATCTGATTTTATGATGAAAATGATCAGAATTTGTCCCATTTAGAAAATGCTGCAGCATTCCTGGTGATGTTATCTGGGTGTAGAGATTGGTGAGTTTCGCTAAATAATTATAGTCGGTCATATTGGATTTTTTACACTCGTATGTCAGGCAGAAAAAGTTAATTTTGAAGGTTTAATCTAAGATCAGTGGTCATAAAACATGTTGGTGTATTGGCAGATGTTAACGTCGAGAATCTGATGATTAGATTCAACGTAGTTGTCATCATCTTTAATGTACATAACGGTTAATGCATTGAGTTGCTTCAAAATGTGCTGCAAATTGCACAGAAAAGGTACACGACAGCACACAGTATGATCTGGTTCTATTTGAATACATGTCATCAATCAATATTGTGCTTACCAACCTGTAAATTAATGGATACCTTCTTGTACAGTGAAATCATTGTAATCTAGTAAACTGTACATTTTACTTTCTCTGTAGAGCACACACGTTTGTGCTCTGTGCGATGTGGCAGTCACTTGGAACTGGTAGTATAAAATGAATAAATTGAAAATGGAACAAATATTTGTGTTGCAGTAATGATAGACTGTTAAAATATATCCATGTCTTAATGAAGAAGAAATAAGGGTGAAAGATCTTTAAAATGACAGTATTCCAATCAATTTCCCTGATATTATCTGACTGTGTGTGGCATAAGTACTAAATGCCAGTGTATCTTGTTGCAAAGTTTTATTTTGTTAAAAAAGTAAACACGGCAAGAAATCTTGTGGCAGAAGTACACGCCTGTGTTCTGCATAATTCTCTGTTGCTGTCAGCAGGGCAGGTTATTTGGTTATTTGAAATAACCTAATTTGTGCTTCTCGTCTACAGTCACATTGTTATAATTCGTTATTTTATATGTCATAGCTAGCTCCCATGTGACGCTCCTGACAAAAATAAATGATTAAGGATTTTCTCCGAATATTGATGTATGATATTACAGCTAACTGGTTCCACTGTGATGACGATTAGAAGTTGTTTCATTAGCGTATTGTATATCAATTTATTCCCAATACTATTCTTTGTTTCTGATCATATTATATAAGTGTGCTGACTGCAGGTAGTGGTGTACGTGTCATTCCGGATGAAAGTGATGGTTATGTGATGGTTATACAGCACAAAGAATAAGGTCACTACCATGGGTTGACATCAGCCAACGTGTCGTGTAGATGAGGGTGGCATTAATAATGTAATACTTCAGTGTTATGAGATCATCCATAAAATGGCGTCAACAGTATCTTTGTCTAAAACTTGATAATTTTTTGTCTAAGTAACTCTTGATATGCGAGATGAAACGACCACAATTGACGTTATAAACAGAAAGTCACAAAGACAGCGAGGATCGTTTTTGTGGAGTGCTGAAATTTTGTTTTGAAAATGTGTTGTTGTAAGGAAGCTACGAGTAGCAAGATCTCACACTCAGGACGACGGTGTTCCGACGCCTGTAGAAACTAGACATCGACAGAATTGACGAGAACACGGGTGTGGTGACGAGCGTGCAGTTCCACCACTCGTAAGGAAACGTGCAGTGGCAGCGGCAAATTGTAATCAAACTCAACATTCAATGCAATAAAAGTATCTAGCATTTGTAAAACGTAAAAAGTCTTCTTGTGTTTTGGAATGCACATTATTACAGGTAAAAAGGTGATATTTCTTTCATTAAATGGCGCCAACAAAATATTTAGTCTAGACGCATTTACAATTTATTCTAGTCGTACGCGACTTAGATTTGGCTTTGTCTTGAGTTGACTATAGCTAGCCCTATATGGAATGGTTGGCTGGGTTTTTTTTCGTTCAGTGAACTAGAATCTATTTTGTGTGGCCTAAAATAAATAAAGTGCTTGTTACGGATCCGGTAGATAACTTGTATTTTAAGTAGGATTGTAGATGTGTTAGTAACTAACAGTGTAGTGACATTTTGTTTATTACGCTAATAACTATCCGCATCGCAATCAGGACAAAATACGCAGTGTTTGGCCACTACGCGGCAGCATAGTACACACAGCGCCGTTTGCCAGATCTTGTCTCTACCATTTCATGAAATAGTTTATTTCTCTCTCGGCAATCATAGATATTGAAATGTGTACATAAAACATGACAAAGTACATTTGTTAAAATTACAATGAAATAATATATAATTTAAAACGTATAGCGTATGTATAATTATAATTTAGACAATATACAATATGTATCTATAAAACTCATTTTAATAATTTAAGACATTAAAACATTATCTGTGATTATTTGCTTATACTTAAAAAAATTAAAACATTACAATAAATATATCTACATGAATTTGTCTTTGTATACATGACCCACGGCGCGCGCACGCACGCACACACACATCCACGCACGCACGCACACTCAACCATAAATGCACATACATAATAATACATA
>JAODUO010000453.1:325000-420000 GCA_025642075.2 Ridgeia piscesae
CAATCGTGTTTTGCATTTTTATTTGCATTTGTTGCTTGTTTGTGGGTTTCCAAAATTACACTAATTGTAAATTTCTTGTATTTTTATGCTAGCAGCACCAATATTGATTTGATATCGCCAGACATGTATCCGTCATCTTATTTACTTAGCTGTTTTGTGATACAGGTAGATCTATTCCACAATGGCTCGTACGAAGCAGACTGCTCGTAAGTCTACTGGTGGTAAGGCCCCGCGCAAGCAGTTGGCAACCAAGGCAGCCCGAAAGAGCGCCCCATCTACAGGTGGTGTTAAGAAGCCACATAGGTACAGGCCTGGAACTGTGGCACTCAGGGAGATTCGCCGATACCAGAAGTCAACTGAGCTGCTCATCAGGAAACTGCCGTTCCAGCGTCTTGTCAGGGAAATTGCTCAAGATTTCAAGACAGATCTGCGATTCCAGAGTGCTGCCATTGGTGCACTTCAGGTATGTTCGTGAACCAGTATTTGTAACTTGGCTATGTATAATAATAATGCATTTATATACTGCAGTAAATCCAAGTTAACCTGTTCAAAGATGCTGTTACAAGACGTAAGGATAGCACTAAATTAATTAAACACTATAAAAACATGGCATCAGATATCCAATTTAATTATCGTTAAGAAATAAAGTTATAAGACCACACTTATGTAAGCAAACCCTGATGCCTAGTTCCAAATTGATTAAAGCTTCACTTTTGCCTTTAATCCGCAATAGTGGGTCCCAAACTAGTTTGTTGCACGACGACACCTTATCTGCATTAAGCTACCCAAACTCTAACGTGGGAAATCCCGGTGAGCTGGATTGTGGTTTGTGCCAAACTGAAAACTCCTGCCTGACTGTTGGTCATATGTAGACAACCATCGTGTTTTTATGGACATGATTCACCAATATATCATTGACTCTCCTAGCCAGTAATATAACATTTTGTGAAGATGTATTACATGTTACGCTGAGCTTTGAAGATTTGCAATTTAGTTTCCTTTGTGTTTGCAGGAAGCCAGTGAGGCCTACCTGGTCGGACTCTTTGAAGACACTAACTTGTGCGCAATCCACGCGAAACGGGTCACAATCATGCCGAAGGACATCCAGCTGGCTAGACGGATCCGGGGAGAGCGAGCATAATCCGCAATATCGATATTGACCCCAAAATACCATTTCATTCACACATGACACCACATTGAAAAGTTCATCACGTGCACTCATTTACGATCGACGACCAATCGCTTTACTCAGATGTCCATATGAGACTAGGACGGATATTTTATATGTGGACTTTTAGGCAGGGTGTGATTTTATATACCGTTCCAAATAGTAACTAATTTATTGCACTTTTATTTCATTTGGTTGGTGGAGTTTATGAACAAGCAGCTGCAGGTATAACCTGTCTTGGATGGTATTTGAGGGGTATCGATCGCATAGGTGGATGTATTAGTATTGTGTAGGCGTATGTCTGACATGTTATTGTCTAGTATATGTGAGTTTGACATTGATTGTAGGATCGAGTTGTAGTGGTGACTTGTGGACAATGCTCATCCAACTGCTGTTTTCAACAGTTTATTTCTTCACTCTGGTTTGTAGTAATTAGATGGCATGGCGGCAACGAATGATTTTGTGTTAACTGTCTTTGGACATTCTCCAGTCAACTGTAAAATGGTTATTATAAATTGAAATATATCAATAAACTGGTGTGACAGCCGCCGGTATTGTTTTGACTTTATTTTAATAGCCATTTTCTGTCGGCATAACGTCTACTACTTTGCTTGCTACTTGTGCATCGATTGTTTTAACTTGTCATTTTACTTTGTGGACAGTCATTTCACCATCTATGGCAGCTGCGTGTACTTGGGAAAATTTAAGTGTTCGTATATATGTGTGTTTTATATTTCATGTTATTTTTCTAAATTCAAAATCAAACCAAATGTTTTGTTTTGTGGTGACTGTTGTTAAGCCTCTTCCAGTGTGGAATTTGGACAGTTCGGCATTTGTAATTAACCTGGAAGGTGTTGCCACATTTTGTAGATATATGTGTATTACATTTTTATCAATAAATCATGATCTCCAATTATGCCTCCTGATATTGAATATTATTGTTCGTGGCCCAAGATATGGTTTATGTTGTAAGAAATTAACTTGCTTTTGAGTAAAATGTGTAGAAATGTATGATGTTTTGACCTGTCATGTGACGGTCTTGGTCATGTGATGGGTTGAAATGTAAGTTTCTACAAATTTTGCCTCCTGATGTTTGCATAGTATCCTAGTTTAGTTTATTCTTTGTAATAGATGAGAAATGCTGCACCTGCAATTAATATTATTGGCAGGTTTGTAGTTAGGGTGTAATACAGTGTTACACGCCAGTATCGTGCAAAAAGTAATGTTTGCTAACAGTGTGTATTGGCATAATTCTGAAAAGTTACCGTCGACCTACCTCCCGAAACAGTTGGTAGCCTAGAATGGTGCGTAATTCCCATTTTAGCAGCTTGACACTAGAAACGTCATTCTCCAGACAACTGCCTGACATATTCCGTTTATCCTGTGTGCATGTCTGACTGGAAACATCAATCCTGTGTACATTTTCTGAGAAGCAAGGTTTGTACAAGGCATTGACAACATGGAATCGCATCTGTCCAGTTTCATGGCCTTGAATTATGGGTTACAGCCTCTGTCCCAGGTTGTCTTATTTGCATAATTAACTTTGCTGCTTGGGATAATTGCCCACTAACCCTGGTAGCCTTTGTTCACCAGCAATTACCCTCTGGCTGGAGAGCAGTTAAGCTGCCCCATCAGCTTAGAATGTTATGCTAATATTGTATAGCAGCAGTTGCCCATGAACCCTTATGATGGTGAGGGGCTTCATGCTCATTCAAGTCTTCCCGATCAGTTTGTATGGGTTGTGGTATCAAGATTTTTTTACTCTTGAAAGGCATACTTTATAAAAGCTTTGTAGCTAGTAATGTGGATGAATGTTAGCCGTTTCTAATATTTAAGAAGACACGGGTGTTCAGTGGAGTGTTTGTATAGCCAAACCAGACTAACAATGACTGAAGAACTGTGGTATCTGCAATATTATATTGATATAATCATGGCAAAGGTTGGTTTTCTCAAATTTTCTATTATCAAGACATCTGAATACTGAAACATGTTATCAATGTCACATTTATAGTCTAATGTCATGGATTCAGATTTTTACATGCAGATCTGTTATTTAGGCGTCATTCCATCAGTTGTTGAGGGTTGTGGTCTTTGGGCTTGTATGAAACCGAGTTCACTCCAAGTTAAAAATAATAGCCTTGAATTTTCATTTCATTTCATCAGTCTTGAAATTGGTATCAGTCATTGTGTATGGACCCTGTTAGAATCGATGACTTGATAGTTACGGAAATTGGGGGCTAAAACTATAGAAATTACGGATACTGTAAGTATCGGTAGTGGTAGTAATGTTTTAAATTAAATGGACGGAACGTTTTTACATGACCCGTCTCACGGTTGTGTGTTCTTTCACCAGCTATCGCTAAAGATTGTATACATATATTGCACTTAACTATAAAACAAGCAGTTCATTTGACATTTTATTTATAAATGAGTGTGACTTGGACGGTGATCACTACATTTGAGGCTAGTTGTCACTGATAACAGCTTATGTCCACCAGCTTGTGAATCAAATGCTGTCGGCTTGCATAGGAATAAATCACTCTGACGACTGTCCACTGTCTACACTCTGTACTGCCTTTAGCCTGGCCACCAGGGCCGTTGTGTCCTCACCACGCTCTTCTTTTTCTCCTATTGCTATTTCCAACTGCTGGGCCTCTAGACCAGGAAGATGGTCATACAGTGATGTTGACAGGTGTTCGTCTATGTCATTCTCTTCTCGTAGAATGAGGAAGTAAATCAGGAATACTACCCAACTTGCAGTCAAAATCAAAAACTGATATTTTGGTCGAGCGTTCTCTTCAGCCAAGAATGTGTCATATGCCCTCCAGTCGTTAGCCTCTGTGTTTGAATACTGAACAGGTTTTGCAAGATCATCATCTGGTGGCTGATGTTGCTGTCCCTTGTCCGTGTGTAACGTGCAGCGGTGTGATTGTGACCTAAAAAGAAAACATAGGAGCTTTAACTAAGAAGTTACCTGCAAAAGTGTCCATCTACAATTCAACTATGCTTAGAGCCGAATTACGATGGTGGCATACCCAGCATGACATATATTTTGGCTAATGCAGGATAGGCATACTGAATAGATAGGAAATAAATGTATGCCACTTTATGTACTTTGATGTAGTCTTTTATAAAATTATTTGTGAAATAATGTTAATCATGTTGCTTTTGGTATCACATTACTGGTCATGATATAGAATTGTATGTTATTGGTGAAACTTAAAAAAGTTCTAACTGCTAAGAATTAAGTGATCATATAAAAACAGTAGTTGGTCCACTTTCTTTGCATGAAATTGTTTTTAAAGATAATTAATAATGTATGTTTAAGGCACCAGATATTTGAAATAACTACACTTAAACATGTAATCGTGGTCTAAAATTAAAACTAAAATACTATATTTAAATTTAAAAAAAACAGTAAAAATATCGATGTGAAAAAGTGCAAACAACATAATTAAAATTAAGCTAATTTAAATACAAATTTACATGTAAAATTTATTACTCTAATCCTATGGTTAATAACCTGTGGTCAATTAGGTAAAAGACTCTCTAATGAACTAGGCCTGACTGGAGTCTAAAATGAATACGTTGTTAGGACCCGTAACAATATCTATTTATCGCCCAGACGAAGTCGGATAAAGCATATAAAAGAAATAGTGGCAAGTTTTAACATGATTCTTTTGAACTTACGAAGCGACGAATTTATGACACATGGATACTCTTTTGTATAAAGTGGCAAAGTGCTTCCCCCGCAGAGAAAACATGATATATGTTTAAAACGTGCATACGGATCATAAGAGGTCAAGTCAGTGGGTTATCCGAGTCAGTCACCCAGTGCCTCTGATGCCCTATACATCATGAAAAGACAGCAATACCTTGAAGACAGCCGAGGACGGTGCCTTTAGAAATAAATAAATAGCACTTTAAAAAAATTAAAAATCTCATTAGTGCATCATTATCTTACCCTTGCATTGATATATAGCTTGCAAACATAATATTCAGAAATGTTTTCTGAAGTTTTTTAATTCATACTAGACAACCTTAAAATGGATATTAATATGTACATGTCGTATATTATGTTACTCTGCTTATTACTGCTTATTTATCATTCAAATACAATCACATAATCCATTGACATCATATATTACTGGGGAAGGGTACTTGATGATAGTCTGTGTAATAGCATTACAAATAAAACTGGTCCAAAGTTATGTACACGCATATAGTAAGATGCGTTTTAGATAGCAACGCCTTCAAGACTAGATGCCTTCAAAAATTATAAATGAGCGGGCTTATCAAAATGCGAGCTCGGAATTAAACGTCTTGGCATGCTGAAATTTGCTATACGATGCTTGTGCACTAATACTAGTACATCAAAAATGGTTCGCATCTTAAATGTGGCAGAGAAAAACGATGCGGCGAAATCAGTATCTGAGATCATGTCCGGCGGAAGATACCGAAAGGTACATTAAGCCACACTCACACAGGGCCGTCAAACAACATCTCTGACAGTCACTGACACTGTCACTGACGCACTCAGTCTCAGTCATCATGCAAGACGTCATCATGATCATGTCATTCAATTCATGATCATGTCAGTGATACTAGCTGTCAGTGATAGTTACAGGATCAGCCCAGGTTTTCGATTTCGAATGTGGTCCCACTGGCACTGTAACTGTTGTGTGGAGTTGAAAAGGTGACCAGAGACAACAAGTATAACATAGACAGTAGCAGTAGGTCAAACATGTTTGCCACCCATAGTCTAACTAGTAATCAGTTGATGACTACAGTAAAAGTAATTGCAACGATGCATGCGCGATGGGACAAGGCTATTCACACGTACAGCTGTTCAGCGCATAATTGACAGGTCAGAATAACATTCTTCCTACGCATTACCTGCATCGACAAAGACACAACAAAGTGTTTCAAACAGGCATGAGTTTCTTCCACGGAATCGTGGAATTAAGCAGTTCGTAAATCTGATTTGGCCATTTATGTGATTCGTCCGAATTAGGGGAGGGCAAAACTGGTCATAAATCCATAAACAAATTCCTGGCATAGATTGCATTCAGGACTGTCATCCTATTAAAAGTAAGCCACATTTTGATTAGCAGTACAGTTTAAGTATAATAACACATCTACTGGACAACATGTTTGTTTTACAAGTAATGTTGTTAGTTTACCAAATAACATAAAATTGATTGCTGTATGGTGAAGTAGTATTGAATGGACATGTTAATTATAATCCTGTAACTTTTTATAATTACATGCATTTACCCATAAATCATGCCTATTATGGTTAATTTGACGCGTGAAAATAATATGTTAACAGTTATCTTCACCTATAACAGTGTCTTAGTACACGGCCAAATTGGTAGTGTTGAATTGACACTACTATATGCTTATGCCAACGCGACCAAAAGACAATTTTAGTCGATCCTAGCAAAAATCCTGGCTATAAGTATATATTATATGGCACACCACTTTGCAGCAAATGAGTTGTGGTTTCCACAAAGGCGTGGACTTATAAAAATATACACAATTTACTGGTTCATGCATTAACACACTATGATACATTGATGAAATATGCATAAGAATGGAAATATAATATTACAATATTTAATATTATATGAAACAGTACAATAATCAATCAGTGTGATTGACAAAAATTTATAATGTTGTGCAATAAAATAACTACTAATTTTAGTACACTTGTAGTATATACACACTTGCTGTCTACATTTTGTGGTGACTTGAAAAAGTAACTGTATGTACTCTAAACTATCATCCCGAATCTGTTTATATCTATAATGCACATTCTGACCCGACCGTAAAGCCAAAGCCTAAATCCCTCCAAACAATGCAAATAGAACACACAGATATTAATGTAACGCCCAGTGTGGCGTATCATCACAACACTGGCATTTGATGGTTGCAGGTGGTTTATTGAGACATATTCCAGTCAGCAGCGTACAAAACCCTGTGAACACAGACAAATATAAGTACACTGTATCCATTTGGATGTTGATAACAAATAATGCCATTAAAATATAGCACTAAAACCCTAACTTATCAATCAAATCCATATGCTGTCTGAAAAGAACACTGCATAACTTGCAGTCATTCAACTGATTACTGCATCAATAATATAGCTGTTATATAACAGTATAATTATGACAATAATATACTATTTACTACATGATCAAAAGAACATGTACTGCTGAAATTCCAGTTACCAAATCACTACACTAATAACCTGGCTAGTTCTGTTGGATAACAGTACACAGTTGCTTCATACAAGTCACCAAGACATTAACTGTCACAGACACAAACAGCTGTCACTGTTGTCGTTGACAGGTACAATTACTGAGGTCACGTGACTTAAAATAACCATGCATGAATTACTCAGGCATAACTTACAAACCATCTTTTTCTGGATTAACTAATGTACAAACACAGAACGCACAATTCTGAGTTCATTGCTATATACACAGCATCAACATAGAGATAATTGTCACAGTATTGTATACACCCCCCCCCAGACAGTCTTCACAGAATATTGCCATTTCCTTCTCACTTCCTACGACACACGAGCCGGTTTGGCTAACGTTTCCTATCGCACCACGGCAACACCAGAAACACATTTATAATCCAACCTATACATTGGTGCATTAAGTAAATAAAATACACACTATCCTATTATAACCATGCATGTCAAAAAACAAGGGAATTGACCGGTTATCATACACGCTGGGCGATTCCTTATAAAGCTTACTGCCAACCATGCTCAACTATCACGCGCCATCTTAATTTCAAGTTGTAAACAACGTTTACTCATTTACTTACAAGTACAGTGTGTATTATAGTTTCTTTGAATATAACCATCACTGCCAGCTGGCGGAGTGATGACAAATATCTACATTTATGGAGCACAGCTATAGAACCCAGGTATATTTGCAATAACCCTATATTTAGCAGCATGAATAGAAGACAATAATTTGCACTGGACATTCGAAGAAAAACACATGGCATTGCCTTGTAAATTATAACAATGTTTTGATCTATCCTCATTTTATCGCCTCGATCAAATCAATGCTCAGTCCTACTGTTATGTACATACGTTTAGTCATACAACTATGCTGTAGTATGTAAGAGATTAATATAGAAATACATTATTTACCAGTAATTACTTCAAATTAGTTTTCTTCTTTCAAATCGTCCCATTCACTGTGACATCAATCCCTCTGGTGGGAACAAATGACAATCTACCACAGCACCTCTAGCGACCATTTAACTGTAACAGTTCCAACTGTTACATTAAGTTCACAGGTGTCTTTTATGAGGTTTGTTTTCTGTCTGTTCTGTAGCACTTCATCAAAAGCAAATTTCTAACTATTTATTTGCACACATTTGGCGGAATGTGTATTTATTATCTTAATAGAGTTATGGATAAATCAGTAAGGAACTCTGTTCAAAATGAGCCGTGCAGATTTTAAATAATTTGATGCTTGTCAGGGTTGAAGGAATGAAGCTGTCATCGGACCGCCCAACATAAACAATAAATGTGTCCCATCATCCATCAGTCCTTGTCATTCCCAGTCTTTTGAAGTGCCACATAACTGATCCATGTACTTTTAGATTTCTGATTATTGTTGTGCCATCCCACTACACAATGATGTTTTCACCACATTACTAAAATCATTTGAAACAAACAACGTTTATGCCATGATTACGCGGTCCTACAACTTTTCTATGACTCCGGGTGAGGGCGCTGCAATGCGAGGGACATCACCAGGCTTAAATGCAGGGTGACGTAACGAGTCGGCGATCCCTCTACATTTAGATCTATGATATTACGGGATGATCAGCTAATGTTATCACGGGTTTCCCGCAGACCTGGCAGGCTATTTTGTTATGTATCGCTTCGATGACATAAGTCAAATTAGTTTATGTTTCTGCGTCAATATATTGGCAAAATGCCATAGATATATTTATTATGCTAGTTCAGGCAGTTAGACTGACTTTGGGAGCTGTTTTGAAGTAGACTTTCAGCCGGCGAGTAACTTGGGCCATAGTGGCATAGGTGTAGCCGGAGATTGCCAGGGCCAGGCCGCCACAGGTCGCTGAGTCTTGAATGTTATTGAATTTGAATTTTTCTTTTGAGTACCCTGGAATGGTCTTATATTTCACTGAATGTTCTTGAAGAGTTCCATGAACATCAAGCACAATAGTGGCAAAACATTGATGAAAGAATCACTCCTCCACACCATGTGTGCACAATTAGGGCAATTAAGACAGACCTCCCCACAGCCCTTTCCATTCAGTCCCTGAGGATCAACTTAACAGATAATAATAATAATAATAATAACTTTATTTTGACACCATCAAATCCGGGACGGCTGTCCCGTTCACGGGTTGAATTGGGCTCTCCCTTTAGCATCTGTATCAATCAGGCTGCCCTGTCATCCTGGGCTGAGAGATGTTTGAACATCATCCACTGTAAGATGACCTGTTTGATTTGGCTTGAACATAAAGCCATTTCCATTTACTGTCAAACATTGATATATGTATGTATGTATGTATGTATGTATATATATATATATATATATATATATATATATATATATATATATATATATATATATATATATATATATATAAAAATATATAATATATATATATATATATATATATATATATATATATATATATATATAATTATAGTTGTGGGTCTATCAATATTGTAAGCTCTTGGCCTCCCAAATCTTCCTGAATACAAATTATATATACCGGGTAGATACGTTGATTGTTGAGTGTTTTGTGTGCTACAATCAATTTTTATAGATGTACTACATCAAGATGGATATATTTTTTTAAATAATGGTTGTCACTGGTGCTCCAGAGGGAAGGTTTCTCCCGCTTCAACAAGATCTATGAGTTTGACTACAACATTCTCAACCAGAACTGCACCATGAGCATGACGTCGGTGTCAGGCCACCTCCTTGAATATAGGTTTGTTGGACAGTACTCGAAATGGTAAGTATCTGTCTTCATTCTAGCCAATGTAATTAGTTAAGAATGTTATACTTGTAATTTTGAATAGTTATTGAAGTCTGTATACAGATAAATCAATAAATTATCAAACATTTGTTGACATTTTTATTTTACCCCATGAAGGTTTTTGTTTGGTCTAATTTAGGAAAGACTTCTCAATGAATGACAAAACTAGCATACCTTGATATTTAATTAAATCATCAGATTATGGATTTGATCAAATATTAACCTTGAAATGAAAGATTATGATGGCATGAATTTTTTCAAGGGTGTAATTTTAACGAAACAAGATGTAAAAATTAATATACATAAATTAAACAATGTTCATAAAATAATGATTTCATTAATCATTGAAATGAATATAATTACACATTGCTATTGGTGCTGCCCTGGCTCCTACCTACTTCTCTGTGCATTCTGCTGATGTCCTCCAGGCATAGCTGCAGCCCTGTTGCATTGTTTGAGGCGCCCATGGAAAAGTATTGTCCTCAGAATTTTATGGACATCAAGGTAAGAACATTTCTCCTGTTTACAGCATGTGAGGAGCTATGGTGTGCCTACAGCAACAATTGGGGTTTATATGCTAATGGGCACACTGAAATGCACTTGGCACCACTCATGCATACACCACGCATGTATTTTGTATTGGAAATCAGTCACCATTTGAATAATAAAGTATATAATGTCCTCATTGTTGACACATTTTATTCTAAAACCTGAGACAGTCAAATTTTGACAGCCAGCCATGGTCAAATTGTCTACCTCTTTACCATTTAGCTGCTGGCAAAGTCAATAATAAAAATGATGCTGACCAGATGGCATACGCAACAGGTCACCTGATGGAGTTACATTAGCAAAGAAGCAGTGTAGACTAGATATTAGAAAAGTTTCATTTTCACAAAGAACAGTAAACGAATGGAACATATTATCAGCTGATTGTGTAGGTGCTAGTAGTGTTAATATATTTAAAAATAAAATCGACATATACCTACGACGGGCGGGGTATACTTAGATAGATAGGTTGGACTCTCAATAAGCCAAATGACTTCCTAGTCCACCTGCCATCTAGAGTTGAATCTCTAGGTGGAAATCTTGTTGAAATCTTGTTCTACCAGGCCTGCGTAGTTTCAGAACTAGCCACCAGGGGGTGCTGATGTGCATTAATGAGCAGTTTCACAGTTTAGTCGCTAGGCGGACGCATCATTTTATCATGATGTGGCGAAATGATTGCACCTCGAGAAACTGTGTAATCACTCCAAAACAGCATCAATGCAAACACTAATGTTAAGTGTAAAGGATTCATTCACTAGGTAAGTGTCGTGTACTCCTACATCATTTATTTATTTAGGACAGTTGTGTTGGAGACATTGAGGTGCCAGAAGTATGTTCTGTTGTCCAGCGGACCCTGGAGAAAGAAGTGCGTGGCTGTCAGTCACTCATCATATGGACAGACGGGGATCGCGAGGGAGAAAACATTGGTTATGAGATCATCCGGGTGTGTCAGGCAGGTGCGACCTTCAGTGACACTAGTAATACGTGTCCAGTCAAATGATACATGTCACCTTATTTTGACAGGTTTCTACCATCATTATGTTTGGTGTGCATTTGTATGGCAGGTATTTAGTAGTGTATTAATAGGCCATGACTATTTCCCCGGCAAGTCAGGATTACCTAAACCTACCCAAATATATCTAAACCTAACCCAAAATTTTGCATTACCCCTGTAATCCTAAACCAAACCTAAACAGGAAAAATAAAAATCGGTCGACTGGGCCCCCCAACTGGTTGTATTAATAATATGTATTACTTCTTTTTAATGTAATACTCATGCACTAAATATTGTAATAAATTCTAGACATTGCAACATGAAAATAAGATTTATTAAGATGGTGTGTGTTATGTGACTGAACCTGTGTTCCAGTGAAGTGTGTTATGTGGTTGAACATGTGTTCCAGTGAAGTGTGCTATGTGATTGAACCTGTGTTCCAGTGAAGTGTGTTATGTGAGTGAACCTGTGTTCCAGTGAAATGTGTTCTGTAACTGAACCTGTGTTCCAGTGAAGTGTGTTATGTGATTGATCCTGTGTTCCAATGAAGTGTGTTATGTGACTGAACCTGTGTTCCAATGAAGTGTGTTATGTGACCGAACTTGTGTTCCAGTAAGTGTGTTATGTGACTGAACCTGTGTTCCAGTGAAGTGTGTTATGTGACTGAACCTGTGTTCCAGTAAGTTTGCATTACCCCTGTAATCCTAAACCAAACCTAAACAGGAAAAATAAAAATCGGTCGACTGGGCCCCCCAACTGGTTGTATTAATAATATGTATTACTTCTTTTTAATGTAATACTCATGCACTAAATATTGTAATAAATTCTAGACATTGCAACATGAAAATAAGATTTATTAAGATGGTGTGTGTTATGTGACTGAACCTGTGTTCCAGTGAAGTGTGTTATGTGGTTGAACATGTGTTCCAGTGAAGTGTGCTATGTGATTGAACCTGTGTTCCAGTGAAGTGTGTTATGTGAGTGAACCTGTGTTCCAGTGAAATGTGTTCTGTAACTGAACCTGTGTTCCAGTGAAGTGTGTTATGTGATTGATCCTGTGTTCCAATGAAGTGTGTTATGTGACTGAACCTGTGTTCCAATGAAGTGTGTTATGTGACCGAACTTGTGTTCCAGTAAGTGTGTTATGTGACTGAACCTGTGTTCCAGTGAAGTGTGTTATGTGACTGAACCTGTGTTCCAGTAAGTTTGTTATGTGACTGAACCTGTGTTCCAGTAAGTGTGTTATGTGACTGAACCTGTGTTCCAGTAAGTGTGTTATGTGACTGAACCTGTGTTCCAGTGAAGTGTGTTATGTGACTGAACCTGTGTTCCAGTAAGTGTGTTATGTGATTGAACCTGTGTTCTAGTGAAGTGTGTTATGTGACTGAACCTGTGTTCCAGTAAGTGTGTTATGTGACTGAACCTGTGTTCCAGTAAGTGTGTTATGTGACTGAACCTGTGTTCCAGTGAAGTGTGTTATGTGACTGAACCTGTGTTCCAGTAAGTGTGTTATGTGATTGAACCTGTGTTCTAGTGAAGTGTGTTATGTGACTGAACCTGTGTTCCAGTATGTGTGTTATATGACTGAACCTGTGTTCCAGTAAGTGTGTTATGTGACTGAACCTGTGTTCCAGTAAGTGTGTTATGTGACTGAACCTGTGTTCCAGTGAAGCCCAATTTGAGAGTGTACAGAGCCAGATTTTCTGAGATTACTCCGCAGTAAGTGTGCCCATGGTCAGACTGCTTTATTTTAAACTACTCTTTCTTACTAACAAAGTATTATGCCAATATATTTGTTATTTTGTGACTGATATTTGCGAATTGTATTTACGTTTAAACTGAGTGTTGCAGAGCATTAGTCATATTTTACATCAAAATGATACGTTAAATGAATTGCTATTTTGTTTAGTCTTGAATTTGGAAATCCATTCAATATACTTATAATCTGACTGTTTCATGACCATTCATATTTATGGTGTAGTAGGCATTGGTCACTTATTTGGAGTGTTTATTCTTCCTCTTTCTAGGGCCATAGCCCGGGCTGTGAGATCTCTGGAAGAACCAAACATTAATGTCAGTGATGCGGTCGATGTGAGGCAGGAGCTGGACTTGAGGATAGGTGGGTACTGGTTATTAATTACGTAACGACACAATATATCCATGACATTATGTTGAAAAGCGCCTTTGAACAGGTTTGTAACATGCCACTTTATAAATGTTTCCAAATAATAAATAAAATCCACCATGTGATATGCTAAATGAAAGATGAATAGTTCTTATGAGATATGGAATTCTGCCACTACAACTTCTCACTTTTGCCTAGAATATTGTGCAATAATAAATTGGCCAGTGACATGATCATAGGTAAATATGCCTTAAATATGCTGTTGTTTATTCCTAGACATTATTGCAGGGATATGTACTCATCAGACAAAGCTTGTCCTAGATGCCTCATGGCCAGTAAATTTCTAGCACTTTTTGCATGCTTTTGTTCACTTTCTGGTCAGTCTTGTGTACTTCAAAGTGCCAGATGGACTATCTTCACCAACAGTGTGCTGGCAGAATGGGTCAGTGACAGAGTCTTTCAAATCTCTTTAGGTCATGTTGTGATTACTCTGCAGATGTAAGATAACATTTGAGTTCCCCTGTGGCCATTATAATGTTTACCCCATTGCCTTCCAGATTTTTTCTGCTATTCTGGTATTCCCATTTTTAGACCTTCTTTCACATACATGTTGTATAAAATACGTGAAATTCTAATACCTCATATTCCTACAATCCAATCTCTATCCTGACACCCCTTAATTGCTGCTAGAACCAGACACTGATTTGCCTGGATTGCTTCACCAAACACAATGACGCTGGTATCTGCATGCAGAGAAACACTGATTGACATCTGTCGTAATGTGACAGCTCTGATACCACGCTGCACAAAAACATAAGTTATACTCACTCAACACCAAGCAAGTCTTCACAGAAATTAAAACAACCTGCATTGCACCATTTCTGTTTGGAACTCTCGTTGGATAATGGCAGACGGAACGTGTATTGCTGTCTTACGTCTGTGTATGCGGGTGATGTCACACAGGAGCAGCCTTCACGCGCTTCCAGACCCTCCGACTACAGAAAGTCTTCCCGGAAGTGCTGGCGGAGCAAGTCATCAGCTACGGCAGCTGTCAGTTCCCTACACTGGGCTTTGTGGTGGAACGTTACAAGCAGGTCCAGGCATTCATTGCTGAACAGTTCTGGAAAATCACAGGTGAGTGCATAGCCTCAGTCACCCGGGCTCCGTGAGGTGGAAGCACTTTTTAGCCTCTTGCATCCGTCTGGGGAATTACTGTACTGCCAGTGCTGCCACCAGGGCGGTCTTACCCAACAATAGGGTAGAGATGTTGATTGGCTCTCAGACTAAAAACTAAAATACTAGGTAATACTATACTATTAAAAGTATTCAATATAACTTATATTCCCACAAAAATAAACAGAAATACAAATTTGCAGTTGTTTATGAAGCTGGAATTATGGCAGGATTAGCCTAGATTATCCAGGCTCACTGAGGTGGCAGCATATTTAGCCCCTCACCTGGATAACATTCAAGAGCCGGCTAAGTCACCAGACTATCTTCTTGGTGACATTACACGGCCAAGTGAGAGTTGGTTCAATGACACTAGAGGGTGCACAGGTGATGAGGTTGGATGTTGGAGTTATAATGTTATAAAACAGTGTTTCTCTTTGTTTGTTTTTTTGGTTGTTTGTTTGTTTGTTTATTTGTTTGTTTGTTTGTTTGTGGACCGACATCTCTGTCAGTTTACATAATACCAACTGACTTATGTGACATAATGGACCTACTGGGGTAGTTCATTGGGTTAGACTTTGCAAAACAATTCTGAAGGATTGGAGAAAACGGGGTTTAATATTTCAAAAGGCTATACGTATAGTTCCATCCTTACAATTTTTCTACAACAGTGTCGCTGAATATCAGACAAATTCTGCGTACTTTTTAAATTGTTGTAGTTTGAAAATCGTTAACACAGAAAACATTTGCTTGTCACACATTGGCATTTTTTTACATAATGCATATGAGCACATGATCTGTTTCTGGGACATGTCAAAACAGTGTAACGCAATTTGTTTAAGCATATGAGCTTGTTTCAGTACATGGACTGAAGATGTTACATGTGACTATGTTGAGAGTTCTGTGCTATGTTTGTTCCAGCCTCCATAGAGACAGAAGACAGTGTAGCAGAATTTCACTGGAAACGGTATGCTCTCTATCTTACCTGCAACTTTCCATAGACATGTTTCAAAAGTAAAACGACTAGACTCTCCAAATGGACAATCAGCTTGAGAAATGTCGCATGTAAACGATGCATCTGTTTAGGATCATACAATATAACCTATGCACATCATCATATCTATGTGTGCATATCATTCTGAATAATCCTTAGAAAATAGTTCAAGTGGCTGTGCTCATGTACGGTGATTAGAAAATGAACTTAATTATTTTATAACATTTGACCCGTGTTAGACATTGCAGAGATCAGTTGAAAGGTGTTACGTGTTTTACAGCCAACGTCTCTTCGACCACACGGCCTGCCTAGTTCTCTATCTACATTGTCTTGAGGTAAGATCAGTTGGTCTTCAAACAACACTTTTAAGCATCTACATCAGTAAACAACTACATGTAGTTGCTAAAGTTGAAGGAATTCAGATTTTCCAGAAGTTGTATAATTTCTTGTGTAACCGTATTAAACATATTTTCGGATAAAAACAGTTTATTGTCCTGTGTCAAATTTTAATGAACTTGAACAGAATCAAATCAAGTAATAATTACTGCATGTTAGTTTTTTATGTGTGATTGGCTTATCCACTGTACATTAAAGCAATGTTGTTATGATGACGATTATTTTTTGTGTTTTTCTACATTTCTCATATAAGGAATTGAACAAAATGGTTTTGAATGATTTCTGTTTTCACAGTGTTGTTATTTTGCATAGGATCCGACTGCAAAAGTAGTGGACATTCGTAGTCGGCCCAAGAGCAAGTGGCGGCCCGTGGCCCTGGACACAGTGGTCAGTTTAATGTCCATCTAGGCTCACACATCTGTCTAGTTCAAATGTGTTTGGCATCATTCTGAGACCTACATTATAAATATTGTTGTGTTTCTACTATTTTTCTACTATTTATCTTACTTCATCTGGGCTATCATTTCATAAACTCAGTAAACTTCCTTTAATATTTCTTTAAAATATCTGCATGTCTATTAGAAAATTAAAATGTAAATTATCTTAAATAATCTATTAGAAATGCAGTGATCTCTTCTCTCTCTGCCCCTGAGATAATGTACAGCAAGGATCAGTGTTGTGAAAGAATCACTATTGAGGCTGCCACTTTGTATTGTATTGTATTGTATTGTATTGTATTGTATTGTATTGTATTGTATTGTATTGTACGCTAATAAACATAAGGAACATTGGATCTAACCTACAGTTTGAGAAAGATCCAACATGTCCCTTGAAGTTACAGTACACTGCAGGATGCAAGTGTTTTGTATTTACAAAATATCCAACATTCAATTGTCATTTCTTATCTGGGATATAGAGAGAGATAGCAAGGAAGGGGGAGAGAGGAAGAGAGAGCGATTGAGCGACAAAGAAAGAGTGATTGAGCGAGAGAGCGAGAGAGAGAGAGAGAGGAGAGAGAGAGAGAGAGAGAGAGAGAGAGAGAGAGAGAGAGAGAGAGAGAGAGAGAGAGAGAGAGCAAGAGGGAGGGAGAATGGGGAGAGTGGAGAGAGACTGGAGAAGAGAGTAAGAGGTAAAGGAGGGAAGGAGAAAGGAGAGATGAAGGAGGGAGGGAAGGATAAAGGAGAGGTGAAGGAGGAAGAAGAGGTGAAGGAGGGAGGAAAGGAGATGTGAAGTAGGGAGGGAAGGAGAAAGGAGAGGTGGAGGAGGGAGGGAAGGAGAAAGGAGAGGTGAAGGAGGGAGGGAAGGAGAAAGGAGAGGTGAAGGAGGGAGGGAAGGAGAAAGGAGAGGTGAAGGAGGGAGGGAAGGAGAAAGGAGAGGTGAAGGAGGGAGGGAAGGAGAAAGGAGAGGTGAAGGAGGGAGGGAAGGAGAAAGGAGAGGTGAAGGAGGGAGGGAAGGAGACAGGATGGAGATATGTTTATTTTATGTACAGTAAATAGCTGCTACCTAAGAGTATATGTTGTGTGGTGAGCCGTGTACAAGCCTCAGCATCTAAGAGTATATGTTGTGTGGTGAGCCGTGTACAAGCCTCAGCATCTAAGAGTATACGTTGTGTGGTGAGCCGTGTACAAGCCTCAGCATCTCTTGTGTACAGGAGCTGGAGAAGCTCGTCTCCCGCAAGATGCGCATAAATGCGAAGGAGACTATGAAGATTGCGGAAAAGCTTTACACCCAGGGGTGTATCAGTTACCCCCGCACTGAGACCAACATGTTCCCTGCCGAGCTGGACCTGAGGAATCTCATCCAGCAACAGACGCAGGATCCTGTGTGGGGAGGTCAGTTGTGGCGCCTCTTTTTCACTTCATCATATAAAACCTTAGGTTATTTTGTTTGCTTTGTGTTGCTTCAGTTCACATGGCTATGTAAGTCAAACCTGGCTCTAGACAGTGATTGATTAATTTGTGACCGATTTGTCTTTGCATAATAGTTACAGCAGGAGTGAATGTAACCCAGATAAGTGTCGATGGTGTTTGGATGAACTGGTTAGCTAGACTGAAGTGCAACCATGTTATGTAGAATTTACCTTTTTATCATCAATAAGTAGCATACTTGTTGCAGGCGTAGGTGATCATGACATTACATTGTGCACTTTATAGTTGGTCATTATTCATTCATGTCTGCTTGGTGCAGTGCTCACAAAATGTGCTTTAACCCTGCGATCGGCCAGCGAAAATCCTCTGTTGCATACTGTTACAATAAAATCATAACTTTGCCAATGCTTATCATAAAAATATGAATGAGGCATAATTTTACTGCCAAATGAACGCTTTATCATAATAAAATTATACTATCTCTATTATGTCAGATAATCATGGTGATATTATTAGCTGAACATCATCCAAAAAAACGGCAGAAAAAAACGGACTATCCTGCTCCCAAATAATTAGTGAACGAACAAATTTCCTACATCCTGCGAGACAAATGTAGCCACACGTTTTAGCTGCCAAATAACATAACAATTAATCAAATCTGTTGAGAACTCCGGCGCAAACCCGCAATGCGAGTGGTGAAATGTTGCGGTGACAAAAGGTCGAATTTTCAGACCAAAAAGCACCCAAAGTCATTCTAACTATTTCAATTAGTATAATAGTCATGTTTTTGAATACAGTCAGTTGTTTTGTCGAAACATAGATGCGGTAACTTTAGATATCCGAAGTAAACATTTGAATCGTGAAAGTTCTTTGACACGATCGTCCGCCATCTTGTTGTTTACTTCTGCTCCGGCGGGAAGATGACGCAGTGTTTGAAAGCTTGGTTCTGATTTCCTGGAGCAGCCCCATCCACATGTTTATTTTTCCCAGATTGGGCAAGAACAGACCTCTCTATTGGTGCCATGTATGCGGGGGACGGACCTTTATGGATGGATGCGTAAATTCGTCACGGAAGGCGTAATAAATCACCCAAATTTGGGCATCAAATTTGTCACATGTTTTGTCTGCCCGCATGTAGCTAGCTGTCATTCAATCTGCTCATGAATAAATATACACCATCTTGAAAAATCTGTCAGCTATCCGATGATACCAAATGTGCGTGGGTCGGTTACTGGTTACGCAAACTAAAAATGCTTTTATGCAGGAAGGTGTCTCGGGTCGATTAATCGGCCTTGGCCGGTCACAGGGTTAATTTGGCAGGGTGTTCAAAACATTGATGTACAAAACTGGGAACATCAGAGCATGTTTTTCTCAAGAAAACTTAAGTTACCTTTACATTTTTCCTGCGATAGGTTTTGCTGCGGGGTTATTAGAAGCAGGGCCGAGACCAAGAAACGGCAACAAGTCCGATCATGCCCATCCTCCGATACATCCTACCAAATATGTCAACACACTACAGGTATTTCAAAATGTTGGCATTTAAAAAAAAATGTTGACCTTTATTCCTAGATTTCCTCATGAATATACTGAAATCATAAACATGCATTAGCTCTTGGCCAATCTGTGGCTTGAAAGTAAAACATTTCAAGAAGGCTGGGATTTTATTTGATGATCAATGATGTTTTAATGGTACAACAAACATTGTAATCAGGGTCCATTCTGTGACAGTTGTGTGCCTTTCTGCCCGCCTTATGTGTAATACTTGGTGCGTACAACATCAATTTAATGCAGTTTTTATTTGAAACAACACTGGGATATATTGACTAAATTGGTAATTGAACAACATTGTCAGATGTTGGTAAATGAGAAAAAATGTATAAGTATTTTTGGTCCACCATCTCTCCTTCCCAGCATCACTGATGTCATCACTGTTGTCATCAATCACTGGTGTCATCAATCACTGGTGTCATCAATCACTGGTGTCATCGCTGGTGTCATCGCTGGTGTCATCGCTGGTGTCATCGCTGGTGTCATCACTGGTGTCATCACTTGTGTCATCGCTGGTGTCATCGCTGGTGTCATCGCTGGTGTCATCACTGGTGTCATCACTTGTGTCATCGCTGGTGTCATCGCTGGTGTCATTGCTGGTGTCATCACTGGTGTCATCACTTGTGTCATCACTTGTGTCATCGCTGGTGTCATCGCTGGTGTCATTGCTGGTGTCATCACTGGTGTCATCACTTGTGTCATCGCTGGTGTCATCACTGGTGTTGTCACTGGTGACATCACTGCTGTCGTCACTGGTGACATCGCTGGTGTCATTGCTGGTGTCATCACTGGTGTCATCGCTGGTGTCATCACTTGTGTCATCGCTGGTGTCATCACTGGTGTCATCACTGGTGTCATCACTGCTGTCGTCACTGGTGACATCGCTGGTGTCATTGCTGGTGTCATCACTGGTGTCATCGCTGGTGTCATCACTGGTGTTGTCACTGGTGACATCGCTGGTGTCATTGCTGGTGTCATCACTGGTGTCATCGCTGGTGTCATCACTGGTGTCGTCACTGGTGACATCGCTGGTGTCATTGCTGGTGTCATCACTGGTGTCATCGCTGGTGTCATCACTGGTGTTGTCACTGGTGACATCGCTGGTGTCATCACTGGTGTTGTCACTGGTGTCATCACTGGTGTTGTCACTGGTGTCATCACTGGTGTTGTCACTGGTGTCATCACTGGTGTTGTCACTGGTGTCATCGCTGGTGTCATCACTGGTGTTGTCACTGGTGACATCGCTGGTGTCATCACTGGTGTTGTCACTGGTGTCATCACTGGTGTTGTCACTGGTGTCATCACTGGTGTCATCGCTGGTGTCATCACTGGTGTTGTCACTGGTGTCATCGCTGGTGTCATCACTGGTGTTGTCACTGGTGTCATCACTGGTGTTGTCACTGGTGACATCACCTCCGCAGTTGATGTCTGTATGTTTGTGGCGTTGTCTTTTACAGGGTGATGAGAAACGTGTTTACGAGTTCATTGTCCGACATTTCCTGGCCTGCTGTTCCCAGGATGCACAAGGACATGAAACTACGATTGAGATTGACATAAATGGCGAGCAGGTCAGATATAGGTTGTTAAATTATACAAGAATCTTCATGAATACATCTAGAGAGAGTGATTGTACAGAACACATTTCTACAATGTATGTAGTTATCAGGTATATTCTTATTGATTTACAGATTTGTTTGATAAAATATTGATAGTTAAACAGCACACAATGTATTAGGATAAATGTTGCTACCAGATTCGGTTAAATTCATAATTGTAAATAAAGATACCTTCCCAAATCCACTCGATTTTCCCATGGAGCTTGCAATGTCTTCTCAACACCTTCATCATCACTGGACTGCTGGTTAATGTATTCTTTTTTTATATCTTTAACTCTAAAAAAAGATAGGTTTTAATTATGTTCTTAAGATTGTAATGAATATGTAGAAGATATATTATTTGTAAAATCATGTTCAGTTATTTTATTAAGTGTGTCACAATATTAACAATTGTAAATGTTCTACTGCAAAACATGATCAGTTGGCAAACAAAACATCCAGTTTACAAGTTTTATTATCAATACTGCCAAAGCAGGCCGAGGAATTACGATACCCTTTGATGTACAGCGATATCTCACTTTCGCATGCTCATGACAGCAGACTTCATGTTACACACATATAATAAAACAAGTTTCTTACAATGATAATGTGCAGTCATTTTGGATTTGTCTTTCGTTTAGTTTACACTGCAAGGTTTGATGATCATTGCGCGGAACTACCTGGATGTGTACCCCTACGACAGGTGGAACGCCAAGGTAATCAGGATGTAGCAGGGCATGAGTTATACTGACGACATGTACGATAAATTGTATGATTTAGAAATATTGAGAAGAAAATTGTTGTTACTGACTGTGTGACAAAGAGTGAGAACTACAGTAAATAAAACTGAAAGGTGACACAACTGAAAAATTAAAGACCATGCAAAATGAAAATTTATGTATTGGTTGTTTTTGCATAAAATCATACTTTGTGTGTAATTAGACAATCCCAGACCATTTTGGTCGTTCCCACCAATTTATTTGGTACATGGAGAGGCATACAAGAAATATTAAACGTTGAGAGGATGCTTGTCACAGTCAAAACTTATTAGAGTGTGTAATGACAAAGAGTTATAAAGTTAAAATAATATATAAATATTGAAGATAAGGGGGCATGCATGGCAAATAGTAACAATCATAGACACTCTTGACAGATGGCTGTGTGAAACTATAAACAGATAATGTATGGTACTGGCAGCTTAAATCTATCTTAAAAATATTATTATGTGTATTGTAAAACAATAACATGGTTAATTAGTAAATGTTTTACCTCTCAAGAAACTTTTCTCCGCTGAAAAAAGCTGTGAGACAGCTGAAATATATAGAGAAAAAAGAAAATGTTTTTTGAAAGGTAAAACATTTACCGATTAATAATGAACCAAGAAACCAGATCATGACATTAGAATAATATGGTTCCGTGTCTGTCTGTTTATCTGAGGACACATCCCTGTTTTGCGTACATGTGGCTGAAAGATCTAGGCATCTACACAGCCCATTGGGGTTAAAAATAGTTTTAGGGCATGCGGTTGCCTTTTTATGGAGTGTTGCCACATAACCCACAAGTTGCAAATAAAACTGAACGATTTTGCAGGTTATACCAACAATGGAGGTTGGGGCAACATTTCAGCCAAAGTCTGTTGAGGTAAGGAAACAACATTATGTTGAGAAACTCATAACAGTCCATTTAAGTACAATTTATCACGGTTACAGCTGTAATTAAAAGCACATGAAATTGTCAAGTAGTTAGAATTAAGGGGAAAATTTATAATTAAAATCACTAGACTCAACTTTTAATGCTAGCAGCACATTTGCATTCTTGGTGATATCGTCCACTGAAATGATGTTTTCACTGTATCTACTGAACTGTGTAAGTGAAGTGACCTTTCAGATGACCGAGGGTGAGACTTCCCCGCCCTCCCTGCTCACAGAAGCTGACCTCATCTCTCTGATGGACAAACATGGCATAGGTAGGTCTTTGCACTAGTCTTCGTTGTCGAACCTTGCAATGGTAACATACAGTATTGGTTGCGTTGGCAGTCTTGTTGAAACTTGGTTACCATTAGTTTGTAAGAAATTAACTTGCTTTGTAGCATAATTTGTGAAGTGTACAACGTATATTCAATATTCCTTACCATTCTTATTCCTCAAAAGTGACTGGTGAAGGAACAGTGTAGACGTAATGTCAGAATGGATTCATTCGGATCAAACTGAATGGAACTAATTAAGTTCTGATTATTTAGCATGATGTTTTAAATTAAAACAAATGTTTGATATATCTGAGTTAAGGCGATACCTAGACTTACAATATACCTTCCTGGTTCAAATGCTGACAACACATTGTTGTGTTTTGATGGCAATTGCTTTAGATCTAGATGTGGTTGTCATTTTCATTAGCATCTTCGCATTTCATGCAGTCGGTTAACATATATTGTCATCAAACACGTCAGTTGACTTCACTATAAGGTGTTGTTAACATAACATTGTAATCAAACATTTCCGCTGACTTCACTGTACGCTGTTGTTAACATATATTGTCATCAAACACTTCAGTTGACTTCACTGTACGCTGTTGTTAACATAATATTGTCATCAAACACTTCAGTTGACTTCACTGTGCGCTGTTGTTAACATAATATTGTCATCAAACACTTGAGCTGTCTTCACTGTACGGTGTTGTTAACACAATATTGTCATCAAACACTTCAGTTGACTTCACTGTACGCTGTTGTTAACATAATATTGTCATCAAACACTTCAGTTGACTTCACTGTACGCTGTTGTTAACATAATATTGTCATCAAACACTTCAGTTGACTTCACTGTACGCTGTTGTTAACATAATATTGTCATCAAACACTTCAGTTGACTTCACTGTACCCTGTTAACATAATATTGTCATCAAACACTTCAGTTGACTTCACTGTACGCTGTTGTTAACATAATATTGTCATCAAACACTTCAGTTGAC
Source organism: Ridgeia piscesae (assembly GCA_025642075.2). Classification (NCBI taxonomy): domain Eukaryota; kingdom Metazoa; phylum Annelida; class Polychaeta; order Sabellida; family Siboglinidae; genus Ridgeia; species Ridgeia piscesae. The sequence goes on from JAODUO010000453.1 coordinate 349,432, forward strand.
TTCACTGTATGCTGTTGTTAACATAATATTGTCATCAAACACTTCAGTTGACTTCACTGTACCCTGTTGTTAACATAATATTGTCATCAAACACTTCAGTTGACTTCACTGTACGCTGTTGTTAACATAATATTGTCATCAAACACTTCAGTTGACTTCACTGTACGCTGTTGTTAACATAATATTGTCATCAAACACTTCAGTTGACTTCACTGTATGCTGTTGTTAATTCGCTGCTGCTGTGCCTGGCCAGGAACTGATGCGACCCACGCAGACCACATCGAGAAGATCAAGTCGAGGCTGTATGTGGGACTCACTCCTGATGGAAAGTTCCTCCCTGGTGAACTGGGCATGGGATTAGTTGAAGGTACAGTCATCGTTGCTGCATTTCATGACAGTTATACTCATTTTATGTCGTCACTTGTATAAGATTTCTTAAATTTGGTATTTAAAATAATAAAACATCATGAAAATATTTTTTTATCCACGAAACATTCTGGTTATTTAAATGCTGAATGAAAAGCATTATTATTTTTGGATTAATGTTTTAATAACTATGCATAATGCATGTAGCAGAAACATTTACAGCATGTGAATAACAATGTTTCAGGTTATGATGCAATGGGTTTTGAAATGTCAAAGCCTCATTTGAGAGCTGAATTGGAGGCTGACCTCAAAAGGTATGTACAGCTGTACAGTCATGTCTCATTCAGCTACACACTGTGGTTCCCAATGTTTTGGTTGGATAAACAAGACGTGCGGATTAGCAAGACAATTTATTATACATAATATCAATATGGTTTCTACACAAAACATGCGGATCGCGAAACAACGAGATCATTGAAGACTAGATAAACAAGACATTACCTAGACTAGTGCTGTTGATCGCCAATTGTGCCATAGGCGAAACAGTTTGCCATTTGGCAAAAATTAAATAAAATAAAACTCTTCGCCAAATTTGCAAAATTATATTTTGATGTTTTCATTGACGTTTTCAGCAGTACATGACTGCATTATTCACAGCCCACTTCTGTTGAAGCTGCCTATACGATCGCATATCACGCTGATCAAAAAAACAATCAGCATGACATGTCAAGCAGGGTAAACAATAGGTCGCTAATCCCGTGGTTTAGCCATGCTCATAGGCAATAGCAGGGCTTACTACAATTAAGAATTGTGTTGCCTAGACAATGGGGACTGGTTGAATGACACTAGTTACAAGTTCAACATATATTAGCAGTATTGTTATAGCGATATAAAAACATTTTCTTTACTTTAATACTTGCAAAATTGATAATAGTTGTTCAGCTTTCTATTTATGGTTAAATAATGTTCTTTTAAATTATATTGGGTGTTTATTTTATGTGTTTAGCTTCTTTTATACTATACAATGTTTGGTTAATTAAAATGAAGTGTTTTGTTGTGTATAATGTTTAGCATTCTATGTAATATTACATCATGTTTTTACCTAAAAAATAGCTAAAGAAAATCTCATTTGGCTAAGGAAATTTCTGACATTTAGCCAAATTGGCTAAACAACTTTTAAGCCCAGCACTAACCTGGATTACTATAAAAATGTAATTTCTACAACAACAGTCTTAGAAGACTTGGTTTTAATGGAAATTTTTCTATTTATTTATCACTAGTTTTCAGACACTCTATATCAAAATGTACCTCCATATTTTTTATTATTAATTTTATTGTTATCTTTTCAGAATATGTGATGGCACAAAAGACAAAAATGGTACGTTTAATGTTATATTAACATTTCAGTGTGCAAGTATAAAACTGAAACTGACATCGATTCATGAAGTGTATTTAATGTTACTAAATAAATCTTTATCTAGTTGTAATGGCATCCCATAGCTCCTGGGATCACATAATAAATGGCATTATGACATTTCTGACATATACAATCCTTCACTGATGCTGCTGAATTTAATTTTTTATGTGATTTGTGAATGCCTGCAAAATATTTTAGGAATATATCTATATCAGGTATCAGTGTTAATTTATTAGAGATATATTGCTAATATCAATTACTTTGAGATGCCCCCTGATGTTACAGTGGTTCTTCAGGCTCAGGTGGTGAAGTACAGAGATGTCTTTGTGGAGGTTGTTCAACAGGTCAGTGAACTGCACAGCTTACAACTAGGACACTGAACTAGAGATATAACATGTAGGATTTTGAGGACGCCCAGATTTTACAATATTTACCAATATTGTTATCTAGAACAAGAACAGTTGACAACGAGAGTCCAGATAATCTTCACCTGTGTGTAATCTACCTTTCTGATATATTTTTCTTTTCAGTTGGTAAATGTGTATACACTACTGGCATTTACCGTCCTTTGTGAGAGGAATACTTTGTGGTATCTACACTGATTACTCTTTCAGTAACATTACTTTGTGAGTGCGCTAGATCCTATTACACAGACTATCTAATTACACACATACTTATTCGTTGTTCCACCTGTGTTTCCAAACTGCATCACATGTCTTTGAAGTTGCAGTAGCCAATGGGATTGGACAGTGAGAATAAGAACTTTTCACTGGACACATTCATTCTATGTTGTTACTTGGCAGGCGACAAAGATAGACACCGCGCTGGCTGAGTATTTTGGCAACGCCCACCAAGTCAACCATGAAGGTAACACATTTCATGTTGACTTACTATAGAGGTATGTAGTGATGAAAATCTGTCTTACCAACATTATCCATGCCTCTCGATACGTGTTACAAGTAATTAGTAAAGCACAATTCAGTGAATATATCAGATGTCTTAATGTAGTATTTTGTTGTGTATTAGCAATGGAAATCATTTGATCGGTACCATATTAAACATTTTCACAATCGACATTCAGATATTGTTGCCACTGTTCCATTTGTTACAAGATATGTTAGCAATATTGTTTTAAATAATTTTAATGAAATAAAAATTTGAATTGCACAGCAAATAATAATTGAACTTTTTTATACACCATCAAATCTTGGGTGAACATTTCATTCATGGGCATTTTACTTGTACTTATTATGTTGGTATCATTCTAAAACACATGGAATCATCAAAAGAGAGTGAACTAAATTACGGTTTCAAAAGTAAAAGTCAAAAAGGCATGATCACTGTAAGTAACCTACTGTATCATTTGTAAACAACATAGGAACATTTGGCAAATGACCATAGTTTTATTTGTCGCCTATCTGGTTGCAGTAGTGGAGACGTTGGCGTCCTCTGTAGTGCGACCGTGTCCTAACTGCGGCAATGACATGTTGCTGAAGACAAAGAAGGATGGCCGGGGGTAAGTTGTGACATCAGCACAGGAAGTCGACTGATAACTCACAATAAATACATTTTCAGTGTGCTGAGTGAGGGCAAACCAAATTGTGAAGGGCAACACTTAGTGTTGTCACATTCAACAATAAGGAACAGACCCCCGTCCCCTTTATAAAGGATGCAATATTCATCCCTTAATTCAAGGATAATCTGTACTCTATCTTAAGGAGTGGGTGGCAACCATAGAAACTGCTTAACAAAGTTATTTAATGATAATTATACAGTACTACACTGCTGATATACTGCTGAAAAACTATTGAGAAATTAATACGTTTTCAAGTTTCTGGTGTAACTTCTTTTTGGTCAAACACGATAACAAATGGTTAGCTTATCTTCTTCGAGAAAGACATGTTCTACAAAGCTATATTTTATATTATCATCATACTGTATTGTGAATTGTGTGTATAATTATAATCCTCCCACTATTGCATTAATTGAATCACCTCAATTTGTTGTATTGTTGGTCATTTTATGGTGATGTTTAACACCAGTATCTCTGTAGATGGTTCCTCAGCTGCATGGGCTACCCTGAATGTCGTGCTGCCATCTGGTTCCCCGACTTTGTACTACATGTGTCTGTTGACGATGCCGTCTGTGATATTGTGAGTGTGTTGAGCAATAATAAAATTCAGTCTGAACCTTCTGATAGAAACAGTTGTCTTCCTAAGTTATTTTCACTCTCATTCGTTTTAAATCTTAATTTGAAAGGCAACATTTTAAAGAGTGAAATTGGTTTTGATGTACTGACATAGTACTGTCAATCTTAGTGTCTGCTGTAAGTTTCTAAAGTTAGTGTTTACTGTTAGTGTCTGCTGTAAGTTTCTAATGTTAGTGTTTACTGTTAGTGTCTGCTGTAAGTTTCTAAAGTTAGTGTTTACTGTTATTGTCTGCTGTAAGTTTCTAATGTTAGTGTTTACTGTTAGTGTCTGCTGTAAGTTTCTAAAGTTAGTGTTTACTGTTAGTGTCTGCTGTAAATTTCTAATGTTAGTGTTTACTGTTAGTGTCTGCTGTAAGTTTCTAATGTTAGTGTTTACTGTTAGTGTCTGCTGTAAGTTTCTAATGTTAATGTTTACTGTTAGTGTCTGCTGTAAGTTTCTAATGTTAGTGTTTACTGTTAGTGTCTGCTGTAAGTTTCTAATGTTAGTGTTTACTGTTAGTGTCTGCTGTAAGTTTCTAATGTTAGTGTTTACTGTTAGTGTCTGCTGTAAGTTTCTAAAGTTAGTGTTTACTGTTAGTGTCTGCTGTAAGTTTCTAATGTTAGTGTTTACTGTTAGTGTCTGCTGTAAGTTTCTAATGTTAGTGTTTACTGTTAGTGTCTGCTGTAAGTTTCTAATGTTAGTGTTTACTGTTAGTGTCTGCTGTAAGTTTCTAATGTTAGTGTTTACTGTTAGTGTCTGCTGTAAGTTTCTAAAGTTAGTGTTTACTGTTAGTGTCTGCTGTAAGTTTCTAATGTTAGTGTTTACTGTTAGTGTCTGCTGTAAGTTTCTAAAGTTAGTGTTTACTGTTAGTGTCTGCTGTAAGTTTCTAATGTTAGTGTTTACTGTTAGTGTCTGCTGTAAGTTTCTAAAGTTAGTGTTTACTGTTAGTGTCTGCTGTAAGTTTCTAATATTAGTGTTTACTGTTAGTGTCGGCCTCATCCAACGCACAAGATGAAGTTCCGATTCAAGAAAGGCTCTGTTCCCCCGTACATACCGCTTGAGTAAGTACATCTTGTACTCATTGTTTGTAGATAGATGAAGGCGTCAGCATGCTTTCTCCAGACCTGCCTGCTGTTACTCTATCTTGACATATATGTGGGCAGTATCAGTGGTCATCATGACACTATTGCTCTGCATTGACATATATGTGGGCAGTATCAGTGGTCATGATGACACTATTGCTCTGCGTTGACATATATGTGGGCTGTATCAGTGGTCATGATGACACTATTGCTCTGCATTGACATATATGTGGGCTGTATCAGTGGTCATCATGACACTATTGCTCTGCATTGACATATATGTGGGCTGTATCAGTGGTCATGATGACACTATTGCTCTGCGTTGACATATATGTGGGCAGTATCAGTGGTCATCATGACACTATTGCTCTGCGTTGACATATATGTGGGCTGTATCAGTGGTCATCATGACACTATTGCTCTGCGTTGACATATATGTGGGCAGTATCAGTGGTCATGATGACACTATTGCTCTGCATTGACATATATGTGGGCAGTATCAGTGGTCATGATGACACTATTGCTCTGCGTTGACATATATGTGGGCAGTATCAGTGGTCATGATGACACTATTGCTCTGCATTGACATATATGTGGGCAGTATCAGTGGTCATGATGACACTATTGCTCTGCGTTGACATATATGTGGGCTGTATCAGTGGTCATCATGACACTATTGCTCTGCATTGACATATATGTGGGCAGTATCAGTGGTCATGATGACACTATTGTTCTGTGTTGACATATATGTGGGCTGTATCAGTGGTCATGATGACACTATTGCTCTGCGTTGACATATATGTGGGCAGTATCAGTGGTCATGATGACACTATTGCTCTGCGTTGACATATATGTGGGCTGTATCAGTGGTCATCATGACACTATTGCTCTGTATTGACATATATGTGGGCTGTATCAGTGGTCATCATGACACTATTGCTCTGCATTGACATATATGTGGGCAGTATCAGTGGTCATCATGACACTATTGCTCTGTGTTGACATATATGTGGGCTGTATCAGTGGTCATGATGACACTATTGCTCTGTGTTGACATATATGTGGGCAGTATCAGTGGTCATCATGACACTATTGCTCTGTGTTGACATATATGTGGGCAGTATCAGTGGTCATGATGACACTATTGCTCTGCATTGACATATATGTGGGCAGTATCGGTTGTCATGATGACACTATTGCTCTGTGTTGACATATATGTGGGCAGTATCAGTGGTCATGATGACACTATTGCTCTGTGTTGACATATATGTGGGCAGTATCAGTGGTCATGATGACACTATTGCTCTGCGTTGACATATATGTGGGCAGTATCAGTGGTCATGATGACACTATTGCTCTGTGTTGACATATGTGGGCAGTATCAGTGGTCATGATGACACTATTGCTCTGCGTTGACATATATGTGGGCAGTATCAGTGGTCATGATGACACTATTGCTCTGTGTTGACATATATGTGGGCAGTATCAGTGGTCATGATGACACTATTGCTCTGTGTTGACATATATGTGGGCAGTATCAGTGGTCATGATGACACTATTGCTCTGCGTTGACATATATGTGGGCAATATCAGTGGTCATCATGACACTATTGCTCTGCATTGACATATATGTTGTGTAAATCGGGGCTTGTGATGACACTATTGCTCTGTGTTGACATATGTGGGCAGTATCAGTGGTCATGATGACACTATTGCTCTGCATTGACATATATGTGGGCAGTATCAGTGGTCATCATGACACTATTGCTCTGCATTGACATATATGTGGGCTGTATCAGTGGTCATGATGACACTATTGCTCTGTGTTGACATATATGTGGGCTGTATCAGTGGTCATCATGACACTATTGCTCTGTGTTGACATATATGTGGGCTGTATCAGTGGTCATCATGACACTATTGCTCTGCATTGACATATATGTGGGCTGTATCAGTGGTCATGATGACACTATTGCTCTGCGTTGACATATATGTGGGCAGTATCAGTGGTCATCATGACACTATTGCTCTGTGTTGACATATATGTGGGCTGTATCAGTGGTCATCATGACACTATTGCTCTGTGTTGACATATATGTGGGCTGTATCAGTGGTCATCATGACACTATTGCTCTGCATTGACATATATGTTGTGTAAATTGGGGCTTGTGATGACACGATTACTCTGTGTTGACGGATACGTCTGCTGTATCAGGGGCTGTGATGACACTATTGCTCTGTTAGCAAATATGTCTGCTATGTCAGGGGCTGTGATGACACTATTGCTCTGTGTTGACAACTATGTCTGCTGTATCAGAGGCTGCGATGACACTATTTCTGTGTTGTGTTAACAGATGAATATGTTGTATCTGGGTCTGTGATGAGACTATTCCTCAGTGTTGACAGATATGTCCAATGTATCGGTGGCTGTAATGAAATTGGTGCTGTGTTGACAGATACGTTGGCTGTATCGGGGGCTGTGATGACACTCTGGTGGAGTTGTTTGACCTGAACAAGACGCCCCGGAGAAACCCTCCACCCTCTGCTGGTAAGGTCTCAACTTGTCCCATCGAAATGTCTCATCTTAGTGCAAGCGAGCGCATATCCACTGATGAGACAAATCATTCCTTACTCATCGTAAAATACCTACCCGGTACTCCTCACCATTTTTCTTACGTTTAAGATTCAGTCTACAACACCACACGTCTTTGGGTCTACATGTACAGATAGTAGATAGTTTTTTTTTATATATATAAGAAACATATGTAAATTGAGTAATAATTAGTCCAATTTTTAATCTATCACATTTTATTTATTTTTTTACATTTAATTAATAATTTTAATATAACTAACTTAATTTGTTCAACATTTTATGTGAAATTCTTTTTCAATCTTTTTACTAATGTACTTAGAAATGATTAATTGGATTTTTTTTATATAACAGGGCTTTGAGCATGTTATGGGTGTTGTGCTTTATAAATGTTAAATATTATCATAATTATTATTAAACATTATTCGTTTACTGTTGTTTTTTTCTTGAGCAGGAAATCAGCAGACCGTACCTGCAAGAAACAGAGGAACAAGCAACAACAGTAACCATGGCAACAGCGGCATCCCTAGAAACAGTGGCCATGGCAACAGTGGCAACCCTGGCAATGGTGGCTATGGCAACAGTGGCACGCCTAGAGACAGTGGCTACAGTGGGAGTGGCATGAGTGGCAGTGCACAGTCTAATTCCACGTATAATTCCCAACCACGAGCCCCACTGGCACCAAGGAACACAAACGTACAAATGGGATGGAATGGCGCAAAGAAAGCGTCGGTGACGTCTGTGACGAGACATGACTCGACAGCGACAAGTGACATCAGTTCAGTCGGTGACACGGACGGCAACACAATCGTGTGTCAATGTGGAGAGGACGCCCGTTTGTTGACTGTCAGGAAGGAAGGACCCAACACAGGTAGACAGTTACGTAGTCTTACTGGGATTACTGAGTATATTCTAATGACAATATGTAAATGCAGATACATCCCAGTGCAAGGAATCCCGAGATATGTGTGGTTCGTTTCTGGGCAATGAAGGTATTAATTAGGGAAATCTATCTAAATGTTTATGCATCTGAAATATTCAGTACCCGGTAGTAGTAGAAAAGTAATTAATAACTCAGTTACCAATGCATTTTTTAGATTATTTCTGGTATTGCCATTTCCATCTGTCTAATCTATTTGCTTCCAATTATAAGTATCAATTTTGTATTATGATTCCTTTGGTAATGTATTCAAGTACGATTACTTGGCTTTACTGACCAATGTAATTGAGTAGGAGTATAATTTCTCAAAAAGTTGTCCACAGTAACCGTGAGTGCAATTACAGAGTACGACTATTTCATCTCTGATGACCACATGTTGTTGATTCAGGCCGTCAGCTCTACACCTGTGCCCTGTATGTTGTTGATTCAGGCCGTCAGTTCTACACCTGTGCCCTGTATGTTGTTGATTCAGGCCGTCAGTTCTACACTGTGCCCTGTATGTTGTTGATTCAGGCCGTCAGTTCTACACCTGTGCCCTGTATGTTGTTGATTCAGGCCGTCAGTTCTACACCCGTGCCCTGTATGTTGTTGATTCAGGCCGTCAGTTCTACACCCGTGCCCTGTATGTTGTTATTCAGGCCGTCAGTTCTACACCTGTGCCCTGTATGTTGTTGATTCAGGCCGTCAGTTCTACACCCGTGCCCTGTATGTTGTTGATTCAGGCCGTCAGTTCTACACCCGTGCCCTGTATGTTGTTGATTCAGGCCGTCAGTTCTACACCTGTGCCCTGTATGTTGTTGATTCAGGCCGTCAGTTCTACACCCGTGCCCTGTATGTTGTTGATTCAGGCCGTCAGTTCTACACCCGTGCCCTGTATGTTGTTATTCAGGCCGTCAGTTCTACACCTGTGCCCTGTATGTTGTTGATTCAGGCCGTCAGTTCTACACCCGTGCCCTGTATGTTGTTGATTCAGGCCGTCAGTTCTACACCCGTGCCCTGTATGTTGTTATTCAGGCCGTCAGTTCTACACCTGTGCCCTGTATGTTGTTGATTCAGGCCGTCAGTTCTACACCTGTGCCCTGTATGTTGTTGATTCAGGCCGTCAGTTCTACACCCGTGCCCTGTATGTTGTTGATTCAGGCCGTCAGTTCTACACCTGTGCCCTGTATGTTGTTGATTCAGGCCGTCAGCTCTACACCCGTGCCCTGTATGTTGTTGATTCAGGCCGTCAGTTCTACACCCGTGCCCTGTATGTTGTTATTCAGGCCGTCAGTTCTACACCTGTGCCCTGTATGTTGTTGATTCAGGCCGTCAGTTCTACACCTGTGCCCTGTATGTTGTTGATTCAGGCCGTCAGTTCTACACCCGTGCCCTGTATGTTGTTGATTCAGGCCGTCAGTTCTACACCTGTGCCCTGTATGTTGTTGATTCAGGCCGTCAGTTCTACACCCGTGCCCTGTATGTTGTTGATTCAGGCCATCAGTTCTACACTTGTGCCCTGTATGTTGTTGATTCAGGCCGTCAGTTCTACACCTGTGCCCTGTATGTTGTTGATTCAGGCCGTCAGTTCTACACCCGTGCCCTGTATGTTGTTGATTCAGGCCATCAGTTCTACACCCGTGCCCTGTATGTTGTTGATTCAGGCCGTCAGTTCTACACCCGTGCCCTGTATGTTGTTGATTCAGGCCGTCAGTTCTACACCTGTGCCCTGTATGTTGTTGATTCAGGCCGTCAGTTCTACACCTGTGCCCTGTATGTTGTTGATTCAGGCCGTCAGTTCTACACCCGTGCCCTGTATGTTGTTGATTCAGGCCGTCAGCTCTACACCTGTGCCCTGTATGTTGTTGATTCAGGCCGTCAGTTCTACACCTGTGCCCTGTATGTTGTTGATTCAGGCCGTCAGTTCTACACCTGTGCCCTGTATGTTGTTGATTCAGGCCGTCAGTTCTACACCCGTGCCCTGTATGTTGTTGATTCAGGCCATCAGCTCTACACCTGTGCCCTGTATGTTGTTGATTCAGGCCGTCAGTTCTACACCTGTGCCCTGTATGTTGTTGATTCAGGCCGTCAGTTCTACACCTGTGCCCTGTATGTTGTTGATTCAGGCCGTCAGTTCTACACTTGTGCCCGGCCCCAGGAATCTCGCTGTGGCTTCTTCCTCTGGGCGGACGACGGAGGGAACACGGGATCACTGGGTGGAGACAGTGTCGCAGGGCAGAGAACAGCACCAGGGATACTAGGACAGGCTCGACTGGGAAGGCAGGGCATGGGAGTCAGGTGTGTTTGTGGTGGCAGTCTCACTTCAGTGTGTTGTCGTCTTCTCAGGAAGTTGAACTTGAGGGGAAACAGATGCTGGAGTAACTTCCACTTATTATGTTTATGAATTATTTGTAAACGCCATGTCTCCAGGGTAAAAACTTGCTCAAAGGTGCCAATAGTATAAAACGTATAAATAAATAAGTTAAAAATAATTATAATAAATAGGTTAACCCATAAATACCTTGCCTATCCATCGTAGTTATGCGTATTGTTTTTGCGAAATGATACCTATACATATCTGCATGATATGTTGACAACCAAAATGTCAAGTCAGAGATGAAATAATCGTACTCTGTACTCGTACTTTTTGAGTAATCATACTTGTACATTGGTCCAAAAAGCAAATTAATTGTACTCGTATTTGAATACATTCTAAAGTAGTAGTACTCGAGTACATTTGTTTTCTGGGTACTCGTACTCATGCATTTTCATAGTAATTGAACTCGTACCCGATTACATTTATATTGTAATCACTCCCTGTCTGTGTCAAGTGATGCTGAGATCAATCAACCCTTTTGTATTGGTGTCTCTGAGCATGGTTTCTAAGGATTTAGGTGAAATAGAAGTTATCTTATTATTACTAATAAAATAACTTGAATAAGTTGAATACAATACTAAATTGGCTTGGTAAGATAGATATAGTGTCGTCAATAGCAACACTGATGTCACTGATACACAGCTTCAGAGAGATGGATCAGCCACAGACATCATTGGCAACAGAATGAATGACAAGGTACATAACAATGTACGGGACGACCCAGTTCAGACCTCAATATTCCTAAATCAGAGTACCAGGTATACTGGACAGGTATCATTTCGCAAATAGCATATTGTTTATCAGATTTGCGTAACTATTGAGAGTTGGTGTATACAGTATACAGTGACCCAGTAGCGACTGACCTGCTGGCTTCAGTGACTTGTCACGATACATTGTGACGTGTTGTGACTTGGCAGAGGGAGTGACACCAGTGGACACAACAGCAGCAGTGTCTTTGACGATGACAGTGTCTCCTGTGGCTGTGGCATTGAGGCCAGGCGGTGAGTGTCATGTTTACCACATCCCACAGTGGTCAACGTTTCTTTCAAAAGCATCCAGATAATATGAAAACAGTCTGAATGTCACCTGCCTGGTTCATGAAGTAGTCACTGGTGCTGGGGGCGTTGTTTAACTGGAAGTAGATGGTTTAATTATTGGGTTGTTTGTGATATTGTTGTGATGACTATGGTGACTGTTTAGTTGGTTGTAATTTTTTAAGACACTTTAGTTGGTTGTGATGACATTGTTTTGTTAATTGTGGTGATTGTATTGATATTACAGAGTTGTTTGTGATGACTGTGGGTTTGGTTGTACTAACTGTGATCCTGGTGTGGTACTGGTTGTGTTCACTGTGATGCCAGTGTTGTACTGACTGTGATGCCAGTGTTGTACTGGTTGTGTTGACTGTAATGCCAGTGTTGTACTGGTTGTGTTCACTGTGATACCAGTGTTGTACTGGTTGTGTTGACTGTGATGCCAGTGTTGTGTGTTGTGTTGACTGTGATGCCAGCATTGTACATCTTGTGTTGACTGTGATGCCAGTTTTGTACTGGTTGTGTTGACTGTGATGCCAGTGTTGTACTGGTTGTGTTGACTGTGATGCCACCTGCCTGGTTCGTGAAGTAGTCACTGGTGCTGGGGGCATTGTTTAACTGGAAGTAGATGGTTTAATTATTGGGTTGTTTGTGATATTGTTGTGATGACTATGGTGACTGTTTAGTTGGTTGTAATTTTTTAAGACACTTTAGTTGGTTGTGATGACATTGTTTTGTTAATTGTGGTGATTGTATTGATATTACAGAGTTGTTTGTGATGACTGTGGGTTTGGTTGTACTAACTGTGATCCTGGTGTGGTACTGGTTGTGTTCACTGTGATGCCAGTGTTGTACTGACTGTGATGCCAGTGTTGTGTGTTGTGTTGACTGTGATGCCAGCATTGTACGTGTTGTGTTGACTGTGATGCCAGTGTTGTACTGGTTGTGTTGACTGTGATGCCAGTGTTGTACTGGTTGTGTTGACTGTGATGCCAGTGTTGTACTGGTCGTGTTGACTGTGATGCCAGCATTGTACTGGTTGTGTTGACTGTGATGCCAGTGTTGTACTGGTTGTGTTGACTATGATGCCAGTGTTGTACTGGTTGTGTTGAATGTGATGCCAGTGTTGTACTGGTTGTGTTGACTGTGATGTCAGTGTTGTACTGGTTGTGTTGACTGTGATGCCAGTGTTGTACTGGTTGTGTTGACTGTGATGCCAGTGTTGTACTGGTTGTGTTGACTGTGATGCCAGTGTTGTACTGGTTGTGTTGACTGATGTCAGTGTTGTACTGGTTGTGTTGACTGTGATGCCAGTGTTGTACTGGTTGTGTTGACTGTGATGCCAGTGTTGTACTGGTTGTGTTGACTGTGATGCCAGTGTTGTACTGGTTGTGTTGACTATGATGCCAGTGTTGTACTGGTTGTGTTGAATGTGATGCCAGTGTTGTACTGGTTGTGTTGAATGTGATGCCAGTGTTGTACTGGTTGTGTTGACTGTGATGCCAGTGTTGTACTGGTTGTGTTGACTGTGATGCCAGTGTTGTACTGGTTGTGTTGACTGTGATGCCAGTGTTGTACTGGTTGTGTTGACTGTGATGCCAGTGTTGTACTGGTTGTGTTGACTGTGATGCCAGTGTTGTACTGGTTGTGTTGACTGTGATGCCAGTGTTGTACTGGTTGTGTTGACTGATGCCAGTGTTGTACTGGTTGTGTTGACTGTGCTGTCAGTGTTGTACTGGTTGTGTTGAATGTGATGCCAGTGTTGTACTGGTTGTGTTGACTGTGATGTCAGTGTTGTACTGGTCGTGTTGACTGTGATGCCAGCATTGTACTGGTTGTGTTGACTGTGATGCCAGTGTTGTACTGGTTGTGTTCACTGTGATGCTAGCATTGTACGGGTCATGTTGACTGTGATGCCAGTGTTGTACGAGTGGTGTTGACTGTGATGCCAGTGTTGTACTGGTTGTGTTCACTGTGATGCCAGTGTTGTACTGGTTGCTTTCACTATGATGCCAGTGTTGTACTGGTTGTGTTGACTGTGATACCAGTGTTGTACTGGTTGTGTTGACTGTGATGCCAGTGTTGTACTGGTTGTGTTGACTGTGATGCCAGTGTTGTACTGGTTGTGTTGACTGATGTCAGTGTTGTACTGGTTGTGTTGACTGTGATGCCAGTGTTGTACTGGTTGTGTTGACTGTGATGCCAGTGTTGTACTGGTTGTGTTGACTGTGATGCCAGTGTTGTACTGGTTGTGTTGACTGTGATGCCAGTGTTGTACTGGTTGTGTTGAATGTGATGCCAGTGTTGTACTGGTTGTGTTGACTGTGATGCCAGTGTTGTACTGGTTGTGTTGACTGTGATGCCAGTGTTGTACTGGTTGTGTTGAATGTGATGCCAGTGTTGTACTGGTTGTGTTGACTGTGATGCCAGTGTTGTACTGGTTGTGTTGACTGTGATGTCAGTGTTGTACTGGTTGTGTTGACTGTGATGCCAGTGTTGTACTGGTTGTGTTGACTGTGATGCCAGTGTTGTACTGGTTGTGTTGACTGTGATGCCAGTGTTGTACTTTGTTGTGTTGCGTGTTGACTGATGATGCCAGTGTTGTACTGGTTGTGTTGACTGTGATGCCAGTGTTGTACTGGTTGTGTTGACTGTGATGCCAGTGTTGTACTGGTTGTGTTGACTGTGATGCCAGTGTTGTACTGGTTGTGTTGACTGTGATGCCAGTGTTGTACTGGTTGTGTTGACTGTGATGCCAGTGTTGTACTGGTTGTGTTGACTGTGATGCCAGTGTTGTACTGGTTGTGTTACTGTGATGCCAGTGTTGTACTGCTTGTGTTGACTGTGATGCCAGTGTTGTACTGGTTGTGTTGACTGTGATGCCAGTGTTGTACTGGTTGTGTTGACTGTGATGCCAGTGTTGTACTGGTTGTGTTGACTGTGATGCCAGTGTTGTACTGGTTGTGTTGACTGTGATGCCAGTGTTGTACTGGTTGTGTTGACTGTGATGCCAGTGTTGTACTGGTTGTGTTGACTGTGATGCCAGTGTTGTACTGGTTGTGTTGACTGTGATGCCAGTGTTGTACTGGTTGTGTTGACTGTGATGCCAGTGTTGTACTGGTTGTGTTGACTGTGATGCCAGTGTTGTACTGGTTGTGTTCACTGTGATGCCAGTGTTGTACTGGTTGTGTTGACTGTGATGCCAGTGTTGTACTGGTTGTGTTGACTGTGATGCCAGTGTTGTACTGGTTGTGTTGACTGTGATGCCAGTGTTGTACTGGTTGTGTTCACTGTGATGCCAGTGTTGTACTGGTTGTGTTCACTGTGATGCCAGTGTTGTACTGGTTGTGTTGACTGTGATGCCAGTGTTGTACTGGTTGTGTTGACTGTGATGCCAGTGTTGTACTGGTTGTGTTGACTGTGATGCCAGTGTTGTACTGGTTGTGTTGACTGTGATGCCAGTGTTGTACTGGTTGTGTTGACTGTGATGCCAGTGTTGTACTGGTTGTGTTAACTATGATGCCAGTGTTGTACTGGTTGTGTTGACTGTGATGCCAGTGTTGTACTGGTTGTGTTGACTGTGATGCCAGTGTTGTACTGGTTGTGTTGACTGTGATGCCAGTGTTGTACTGGTTGTGTTCACTGTGATGCCAGTGTTGTACTGGTTGTGTTGACTGTGATGCCAGTGTTGTACTGGTTGTGTTGACTGTGATGCCAGTGTTGTACTGGTTGTGTTGACTGTGATGCCAGTGTTGTACTGGTTGTGTTCACTGTGATGCCAGTGTTGTACTGGTTGTGTTGACTGTGATGCCAGTGTTGTACTGGTTGTGTTGACTGTGATGCTAGTGTTGTACTGGTTGTGTTGACTGTGATGCCAGTGTTGTACTGGTTGTGTTGACTGTGATGCCAGTGTTGTACTGGTTGTGTTCACTGTGATGCCAGTGTTGTACTGGTTGTGCTGCAGTCTGACAGTACACAAGGAAGGACCCAACACAGGGCGTCAGTTCTACGTGTGCAGCAAGCCGCAGGGGGAAGGCTGCTCCTTCTTCCAGTGGGCTGACGACACCACGGCCAACACCAGGGGAGGTGAGTCGACTCACTGGGGTAACTGTCTCAGTAATTGTAACTGGAAAGCACCATCTATCAATCTTAGAAATTCCAATAACCTTATGTAAGAATGAGTGTCAGGCTTGGCAGTGCTTCTTTAATTGTGCCTGTTGCTGTTGTCACCTGGCAAATGATATTGGCGTCTTGGTATATCACACAACTCTTTATTCCTGTTTTAATATGGAGTAAACATAAACTGTTATATTTTATTAAATTCACAAGCCAAAATTTTTTTTCTTCTAATTACTATACTAGTAGTCTTTGTAATCAGCGTTCACCGAGTTTTTTTACAAGTGTACATTTAGATGCATGTTTTTAATGTATATTAGTGTAAAAAAAGAATTGTGAATGATCTGATGGTGTATATAATTTGACACTTTTTATAGGTGATACAGGGTTTCCAGCAAAGAGCGGCAGAGGACCAGGAGGGGTGAAACGAAATGCATCGGGGGGAAAAGATGGGAAAGTGACGAAAAAACGAAAGTGTGGAATATGTGGAGAAGAAGGTATATTTACGTTCATCTTCTGTGAAGTGTAATGATTTATAATACCTAATATCAATTAACTTAACTGAATAAAATGAGGCATATTACTTCAACTTTGTCTTTTCATATTGCTGACAATGGTGAACCTTGTTAGTTCTGTTATCTAGTAACTCTATTTGTAGCATAGAATGATTAACTTTGTATAATGAATGTGGAATATCATTTCTATTTTGGAAATTACAGCATGTACGATTGTTTGGGTGCATCTAAAAAGGGCAAAGCAATCTTTAAAAATGCATGGCTATGTATGTATATATATATATATGCTACTAGTTGACACTAGGTCAAACACGTGACTGTTATGCTATTGCCATCTGATTGTCAACCTGTATGTGACAGGTCACACGCGTACAAGATGTCCTCGTAAGACATAGCACAAGGACGGTGGACACTGCCAGCTACCAGACGGAAGCAAGTGGACGTTTATGTCAAAATCTAAATGTGGCTGATATAACCGGCACATAGGTTATAACAGAAAATACGAAGGAAATAAATGTGTTATTTAAGATTAAATTATATATAATAGAAACGCTTTCTGAAAGTGCCGCTTCTGAAAAAGCAATCACGTCAGAATATGTAGGATGTAAATAACCAGTGCGACACGCACACAACTAGACCACTGTGTATATGTACATATGTAGTTTATATAAATCAACACACACTTAACAAAGTTTGTTAAAGAATTTTGTTCCACTTGTGGCTACAGACAGAAGACGGAACAATATTTGTATAAATAAAGCACACTGACTGGTATGTATCATGGATACATATATAAATAAAGTCTGCAACGTATACATAATAATTATGTATACACAATCCCTGTCTGCGTTCTTTGGTTATAGATCTTGGGAGTATTTCAGCTGACCAGTTCTACTCCTGTATGTCCTGAACCGTTCACGTCATTGGTCGGTAGTTCTGCCGAAGTGAAACTGGCGTGATTCACTCAATACTAAAAAATATGGTTTCCCCGGATCAATCATCGTTTCTTTGCGAGTCTCTTCAACTGTTCAATCTCGTTCTCCATCAGATGTACTTCAGCCGTCTTCTCAGATAACTGTAACAGTCGAGATGGTCAGTTTGTGATCGGTGTTAAGGCATGTCAGCAATACACGGTTGCCTTAAATGTACACTGTCTGAATGTCTGAATGAAAACGTGTAACAACACAGTTGTTTTAAAGGACTAATCCTGAATGAACAAAGAACTAAATGTATTTAAACTGAGGTAAACTAGCATCTAAATATAATTAGACCATTATTTTCACACACAAAAATGACTTGGTCACAATAAATAACAGCACAATTAGATTATAGAGCATTGTGGTTCATTAAAATGTATTGGGGTGGTCATGATAATGATAATCAAAACTATTCATCAAACTTAGATGTATTTTATGATGTTACAACACATTTGGAATTATTTAGAGACACTAATCTGAATAAATTTCAACTACTTAAACATGGCTGTGCTGCTGTGTGTAATTACAATACACCAGAATGTAATATCAATATAAAATATACTTTTATCAACTTTCATATATACCCCCGGTATATATATATATATATATATATATATATATATATACAAAACAAAAAAGGGCTGAAAAGTATATTTTCTACACTTTTCAAACACTGCTGTATGTGAATGGTGCATCTAGAAAAAAAATCGTCACTGGCAACACGGGTTCACCTGTAGGATGCACCTACTGGCATGTATGAGTGACTAACAGGTCTCCTGGTCTGGTGTGACACATGACATAGAAGTCTGCTGAGCTGTAGTAGACTGGTGCGATTACTACAAGCAGCAGTAGACTGGTGCGACTACTATAAGCTGTAGTAGACTGGTGCGACTAGTACAGCTGCAGTAGACTGGTGCGACTACTACAAGCTGCAGTAGACTGGTGCGACTACTACAAGCTGTACTAGACTGGTGCGACTACTACAGGCTGTAGTAGACTGGTGCGACTACTACAAGCTGCAGTAGACTGGTGCGACTACTACAAGCTGTATAGACTGGTGCGACTACTACAGGCTGTAGTAGACTGGTGCGACTACTACAGGCTGTAGTAGACTGGTGCGACTACTACAAGCTGCAGTAGACTGGTGCGACTACTACAAGCTGTAGTAGACTGGTGCGACTACTATAAGCTGTAGTAGACTGGTGCGACTACTATAAGCTGTAATAGACTGGTGCGACTACTACAAGCTGTAATAGACTCGTGCGACTACTACAAGCTGTAGTAGACTGGTGCGACTACTATAAGCTGTAGTAGACTGGTGCGACTACTAAGCTGTAGTAGACTGGTGCGACTACTACAAGCTGTAATAGACTGGTGCGACTACTACAAGCTGTAGTAGACTGGTGCGACTACTACAAGCTGCAGTAGACTGGTGCGACTACTACAAGCTGTAATAGACTGGTGCGACTACTACAGGCTGTAGTAGACTGGTGCGACTACTACAAGCTGTAATAGACTGGTGCGACTACTACAAGCTGTAGTAGACTGGTGTGACTACTACAAGCTGTAGTAGACTGGTGCGACTACTACAAGCTGTAGTAGACTGGTGCGACTACTACAGCTGTAATAGACTGGTGCGACTACTACAGGCTGTAGTAGACTGGTGCGACTACTACAAGCTGTAATAGACTGGTGCGACTACTACAAGCTGTAGTAGACTGGTGCGACTACTACAAGCTGTAATAGACTGGTGCGACTACTACAAGCTGTAGTAGACTGGTGCGACTACTACAAGGCTGTAGTAG
Source organism: Ridgeia piscesae (assembly GCA_025642075.2). Classification (NCBI taxonomy): domain Eukaryota; kingdom Metazoa; phylum Annelida; class Polychaeta; order Sabellida; family Siboglinidae; genus Ridgeia; species Ridgeia piscesae. Next base: position 368,819 of record JAODUO010000453.1, read on the forward strand.
ACTGGTGCGACTACTACAAGCTGTAGTAGACTGGTGCGACTACTACAAGCTGTAATAGACTGGTGCGACTACTACAAGCTGTAGTAGACTGGTGCGACTACTACAAGCTGTAATAGACTGGTGCGACTACTACAAGGCTGTAGTAGACTGGTGCGACTACTACAGGCTGTAGTAGACTGGTGCGACTACTACAGGCTGTAGTAGACTGGTGCGACTACTACAGGCTGTAGTAGACTGGTGCGACTACTACAGGCTGTAGTAGACTGGTGCGACTACTACAGGCTGTAGTAGACTGGTGCGACTACTACAGGCTGTAGTAGACTGGTGCGACTACTACAAGCTGTAGTAGACTGGTGCGACTACTACAAGCTGTAGTAGACTGGTGCGACTACTACAGGCTGTAGTAGACTGGTGCGACTACTACAAGCTGTAGTAGACTGGTGCGACTACTACAAGCTGTAGTAGACTGGTGCGACTACTACAGGCTGTAGTAGACTGGTGCGACTACTACAAGCTGTAGTAGACTGGTGCGACTACTACAAGCGTATAGACGTGCGACTCACACTGTAGAGCTGGTGCGACTACTACAAGCTGTAGTAGACTGGTGCGACTACTACAAGCTGAGTAGACTGGTGCGACTACTACAAGCTGTAGTAGACTGGTGCGACTACTAAAGCTGTAGTAGACTTTGGTGCGTAACTGACTACTACAGCTGTAGTAGACTGGTGCGACTACTACAAGCTGTAGTAGACTGGTGCGACTACTACAAGCTGTAGTAGACTGGTGCGACTACTAAAGCTGTATAGACTGGTGCGACTACTACAGCTGTAGTAGACTGGTGCGACTACTACAAGCTGTAATAGACTGGTGCGACTACTACAAGCTGTAGTAGACTGGTGGACTACTACAAGCTGAGTAGACTGGTGCGACTACTACAAGCTGTAGTAGACTGGTGCGACTACTACAGGCTGTAGTAGACTGGTGCGACTACTACAAGCTGTAATAGACTGGTGCGACTACTACAAGCTGTAGTAGACTGGTGCGACTACTACAAGCTGTAGTAGACTGGTGCGACTACTACAGGCTGTAGTAGACTGGTGCGACTACTACAAGCTGTAATAGACTGGTGCGACTACTACAGGCTGTAGTAGACTGGTGCGACTACTACAAGCTGTAATAGACTGGTGCGACTACTACAAGCTGTAGTAGACTGGTGCGACTACTACAAGCTGTAATAGACTGGTGCGACTACTACAAGCTGTAGTAGACTGGTGTGACTACTACAAGCTGCAGTAGACTGGTGCGACTACTACAAGCTGCAGTAGACTGGTGCGACTACTACAAGCTGTAATAGACTGGTGCGACTACTACAAGCTGTAGTAGACTGGTGCGACTACTACAAGCTGTAGTAGACTGGTGCGACTACTACAGGCTGTAGTGACTGGTGCGACTACTACAGGCTGTAGTAGACTGGTGCGACTACTACAAGCTGTAATAGACTGGTGCGACTACTACAAGCTGTAGTAGACTGGTGCGACTACTACAGGCTGTAGTAGACTGGTGCGACTACTACAAGGCTGTAGTAGACTGGTGCGACTACTACAGGCTGTAGTAGACTGGTGCGACTACTACAAGCTGTAATAGACTGGTGCGACTACTACAAGCTGTAGTAGACTGGTGCGACTACTACAGGCTGTATTAGACTGGTGCGACTACTACAGGCTATAGTAGACTGGTGCGACTACTACAGGCTGCAGTAGACTGGTGCGACTACTACAGGCTGCAGTAGACTGGTGCGACTACTACAAGCTGTAGTAGACTGGTGCGACTACTACAAGCTGCAGTAGACTGGTGCGACTACTACAGGCTGTAGTAGACTGGTGCGACTACTACAAGCTGTAATAGACTGGTGCGACTACTACAGGCTGCAGTAGACTGGTGCGACTACTACAAGCTGTAGTAGACTGGTGCGACTACTACAAGCTGCAGTAGACTGGTGCGACTACTACAGGCTGTAGTAGACTGGTGCGACTACTACAAGCTGTAATAGACTGGTGCGACTACTACAAGCTGTAGTAGACTGGTGCGACTACTACAGGCTGTAGTAGACTGGTGCGACTACTACAGCTGTACGTAGACTGGTGCGACTACTACAGGCTGTAGTAGACTGGTGCGACTACTACAGGCTGTAGTAGACTGGTGCGACTACTACAAGCTGTAGTAGACTGGTGCGACTACTACAAGCTGTAGTAGACTGGTGCGACTACTACAGCTGTAGTAGACTGGTGCGACTACTACAGGCTGTAGTAGACTGGTGCGACTACTACAAGCTGTAATAGACTGGTGCGACTACTACAGGCTGCAGTAGACTGGTGCGACTACTACAGGCTGTAGTAGACTGGTGCGACTACTACAAGCTGCAGTAGACTGGTGCGACTACTACAAGCTGTAGTAGACTGGTGCGACTACTACAGGCTGTAGTAGACCGGTGCGACTACTACATGCTGTAGTACTGTAGACTGGTGCGACTACTACAGGCTGTAGTAGACTGGTGCGACTACTACAGCTGTAGATAGACTGGTGCGACTACTACAAGCTGTAGTAGACTGGTGCGACTACTACAGGCTGTAGTAGACTGGTGCGACTACTACAGGCTGTAGTAGACTGGTGCGACTACTACAGGCTGTAGTAGACTGGTGCGACTACTACAGGCTGTAGTAGACTGGTGCGACTACTACAGGCTGTAGTAGACTGGTGCGACTACTACAAGCTGTAGTAGACTGGTGCGACTACTACAGGCTTAGTAGACTGGTGCGACTACTACAGGCTGTAGTAGACTGGTGCGACTACTACAGGCTGTAGTAGACTGGTGCGACTACTACAGGCTGCAGTAGACTGGTGCGACTACTACAGGCTGTAGTAGACTGGTGCGACTACTACAAGCTGTAATAGACTGGTGCGACTACTACAGGCTGTAGTAGACTGGTGCGACTACTACAGGCTGTAGTAGACTGGTGCGACTACTACAGGCTGTAGTAGACTGGTGCGACTACTACAGGCTGTAGTAGACTGGTGCGACTACTACAGGCTGTAGTACACTGGTGCGACTACTACAGGCTGTAGTAGACTGGTGCGACTACTACAGGCTGTAATAGACTGGTGTGACTACTACAGGCTGCAGTAGACTGGTGTGACTACTACAAGCTGCAGTAGACTGGTGCGACTACTACAAGCTGCAGTAGACTGGTGCGACTACTACAGGCTTTAGTAGACTGGTGCGACTACTACAGCTGCAGTAGACTGGTGCGACTACTACAAGCTGCAGTAGACTGGTGCGACTACTACAAGCTGTAGTAGACTGGTGCGACTACTACAGCTGCAGTAGACTGGTGCGACTACTACAAGCTGCAGTAGACTGGTGCGACTACTACAAGCTGTAGTAGACTGGTGCGACTACTACAGCTGCAGTAGACTGGTGCGACTACTACAGGCTGTACTCACCATGTCCAGTAGTAGTTCTATTTTGATTTTAAGCAGATTGTTTTCCTCTGACACGTGCTGGTTCTCCTTCTTTGTCTGGACGATCTCCCGGTGGTTCGTCACACCCCCTGTCGACTCTGTAAGCAGACACCTAACACATGTACAGAACTCATTTAGTCGTTCTGTGTTGTGCACCGTATTGCAATGCTTGCATTTTGTAATGGATTCATGTTGTAAAAGACTGCAGATTGTCCACAGCATTTATTTGCATGACATTTTCACATGATTTTTAAATGACAAGTTTTGCAGTTTATTACATTTAGTGCTTTTAGAATAAATATACAATAACATGCTCATGTGATCATGTTTGAGATATTTCATAATCAGTCATTGGCATAAGTCCCGCATAACAATTAAAATAATTGTTATCAATGTAATTTATTAATGCTAACTTGGGAGGTATTATGTGCAGGTATATTCTCCATATGTAAATAAGTAACACAATATTCACATAATATAACTATAGGAATATGTAATTTTTTAAATCACATTATGCTTTCAGTATTATTGAAGGTTGCTACTAATATAGCTGAGCATTAAGGCTTGGATATATTACAAAATATTATAATGTCTACACTCTGCACTTAGAAAATCTTACCTGATATCCACTGTCCATCAGCAAAGATCATCTCATTTGAACCAAGGCGTAGCTTCAGCGGCCCACTCATGTCGATACCAAACTCCTGCTGTTTCTCTGTCGCATCTAAGTTGAGATTTGACATCGATGGAAATTTGCGGTTCGGACCCTTTTTGGGGCTAAACTTATTCCGGAACATGTTGGTGGTTTAGTTCCAATCTCTAAATGTGATGATGCTGCAACATAAACAGAAAACTAGTCATACAAAATTATAGGCATGAATGTGGCCAAAAGCATGAGGAGTTCATGTTGGAACAAGTTACAAGTGAACATTTGAATCTCTTCAACACAAGTATAAGCACTACAAGTAAACACATTAATATGACAATGGGTAATTAAACTGAGTGTTACAACAATTACCCAAGATCACTTGCTATGTGCAAATTGTCTTTCAGACCCCATTGAGTTGTATTTCATCTAATTGCCCATGGATTAATTAACAGCAACTTAGCTGTGCATCTTTGATGATTAGTCAAAAACAGACAGAACAAAAGCAGTGTCAGAGTTACCCAACTAGATTATAATCAGTCAATCAAACCCAGTTGCTCTCCTACTAGTGAACAGTTAATTAGTGACTCAATGGTAAATAGGTAATGCTTTTTCAATAGCGTGCAGAATGGGCAACTTGTGTGAAAAGTCTTGTCTTGTCTTGTCAATATACTGGCCAACACTCCTGGTGGAATCAAAAAGGATAGTTAGCATGAAAATTTTGCTTATTTCAGTCGGATCTTTTTCTGTGATATTTCAATGGCCTTCCATGATGACTGATGATTTGTGTAATTCCTTTTCCGACCTTTTTCTGTTGTTTCTGTTATAGAATTGCTGTAAAGAATTGCATACAGATGTCCATCAATGCTTCAGTCCAGATCTATTCTACTGTACTGTCCTGCATGATAGCATCTGACAGCTAGGCTGTTGTCAGACCAATGCACTTGGATAGGTTTTTAAAATTATTGATACTCAACCATCAGAGTTTGTTGCTGCTTTCCGTGTATTTTCAAGTCTATTTTGTGACAAAGTCAACTCAAGGGTTGCATGTGTACTAGTTGTTTCTCTGATTGGTATATTCTACCAACGACAACAGCAGCTATAGTGCTTTTGCCTTTTTTGCATCCTCTTTAATTATGCCAACAGGGCGTCGAGTTGCACGTATGTCTTGTGTGACTAAAAATTAATTATACCTACATGTGACGAAGTCTCGAAGCCGAAGCCTAGGTAGTACTAGTGCTAGTAGGTTGGGCGTTCAACTTCACAGTTCAGACTTCAGCCTGACAGTTCAGCAAAATATAGATTATACGTTTACCAATTAGCACAAAATACGTATGCAACACCAGTTGTCGATTAACTGGGTCAAAAGATGAAAATGCACAGGCTAACTGTTATGCGAAACAGTCAAAACAATCACAAAATCCATTCATTGTTTACTGAAGTGACATGTTTCGGCAGGCTTTCATCTTGCGGACGACAGTTGCCGACTATGCGCCACCTAGTGGCTGATTCAATACATTTCACACAATTATACATACCCAAAATTAATGTATCATATTTAACAACTTCGTCTGCAATGCAAAATCATTGTTGCATTTTGATAAAAATAGCATAATGATTAAAGACAGCAATTTTGTCGCCGTGTCGTATCCATAACAACCGCTGGACGCCCAATGCCAAGATGGCGGAGTACAGCCACAGCCGCCGAAGGGGCAGGATAAATGAGGCTGCCTCTCCAATGATGTGTGTCGATGAGACACTCGGGGAGAGGCAAGATGTTGTGGATGGGAGGAAAAAGAAAATATTGGAAACGCAATACAACCGTTCACGTATCCACCATGTCTGTAATAATAGTCGCTCCTTATGCTCTATTATCGCCCAAATCAAATGTCAGTCTCCAAAGCTAGGGGAAATGCCAACCATGTAGACTGTAGACATAATATTATAGACATGTAGCAAGTGACAGCTTTGGGTGCAAACTCTGAAGAAAAAACACAGGCACTCTTTGTCGAATCTGAACTTCGCCGTTATAACTGTCTATATATTTTATATAATTTTGCATAACTAAGGCTAAATATAATATCTCTGTGAGTAATACATTTTCATCAGTCAATATCATCCCAGGGCCAGGCATATTGAGAGTAGCTATTACTGAGCAGTGGTCTAATTCTCTAAACTCACACTGCTGGTAAAGCCCAAAATTTGATTCTGCCAGTTTGTCAGTAGTAGAAGAAGCAGAAAGTTAGTCAGCAGAGTTTTGTAAGTCAGGAGAGATTGAATATATCATACTACACACACATCTGTACCCATTACAATATCATTCCTATAATCATATGAACTGAAAGTAATAAGTAATGATGGCAACAGTGTTGGACAAACATGAGAACATTTATGATTAACCTCAACTAAGGCCATTTTCTAGACTTCACGACTCTAAGATAAATGTAGATTATTATGTGCACAGTTGTCTTAAAAGTCAACCTCAGTTTTATTTTGCATATCAAATTATATTTTCCTGTGAGAACAAATAGTGATTTCTTAACTAGATTTCAGCTTTCTTAATTGGCTCGATTGAAGAGGTGAATCGTCGGATTAGCAAACTAGATGAGAAGTTGCAGCGTTACACACAACTGGTGGTGGAAAGTCGGACGTCAGGGGCCAGCAGCAGCATGACAGACATTGTGGCTTACAGTGACATGGTGCAGGATAAACACAGTACGAAAGGCAAGTCAACATTTCACAATCCGTGGCTGAATAGGATCTAGGAATGTGTCGTAAATTCATATTTAGAAATATGTATTCTCAGTTGACAATGAATGAACTGATTAGAATTTACATCAGTTAGATAATAATTTTAAAATAAACATGGTTACCCACCATGCTTTGTTTCTTTGTTGAATAAATATTTAATTGTTTGTTAAATTTGGCATCATATGATATACCGTGACGATGTTATACTGCGACAGAGTTAACAATTAACAGCAGATTGGACAATTTGAACAATATTGCAATCCAGAGCAACGTGCTTCAGCTGATATTCTTTATTTGTTATATAGATCTTGTCAATTTGTTTTATATTATTATGTACATTTTATATACTTACATACACTGTACTAGTGGTGATGACAGATGAGATAGTTTTAGAATATATTATCCATTATTGTCAATATGGTTATGTATTGTTTTCAGAAAGGGAAATCCAAGAAATAAACCAGTTTGCAGGAGTGTACGCCTTCAAATCAAGTAAGTGTAGTTATCTATGCTCAGCTAGTGCACTATAATTTATATTATAGTTCTATACATATTTTTGTTGAAAACTATATACTATTTTAATTATTGTTCTATGACATTCAGACGAAAAGATGTGTTTGCTGGATTTATGTAAATGTTTCCATTACAAGATATTCCTAATTAAAGAAATAGATTTTTGCTCAAAATTGCTTATCTAAAACAGTTTAGAATCCTACCGTGATGATTCATTATTGTATTGTATTTTTCAAATATTGCAGCCTTCTTCAATAAGCCAAATGAGCGAATGCGAAACATTCAAAAGATCACAATGGCCCCGGGCAAGCCACCAGCAGTAAGTCTGTTGAGTACATAGTACTACATACAAGTGGTACAATACAGTAGAGCATAATGGCTCAGGGGTAGACTCTTGACTAAGGCAGCACAGGATTCGAACCCAGGTTCTCTGGGTTCAAATCCTGTGCTGCCGTGTTAAAACAAGTTTGTTCACTGTACATTGCTCTAGTTCAATCAGCTGTATAAATGAGTACCTAGCTATAGACAGAGGTGGATATGTGTATGAGCAGCCTTTGTGCATTAATTGTAGCATACAGCTAGATGCTTCCAGGAGAAGTTAAAATGGTGTTTGATTGAACAGGTCTGCCAGGGAAGTAATGTGTAAAAGCACTTTGAGCAGTCCTGAGGACTGGATACTGTGTTATATAAGTTGCATGTAAACAACAAATATGTTATCAACTGGTATCTTCCATTTGGGGGTCAATAAAATGTCATGTATACATTGCATGTGTGCAGGAGGTGTAAGAGTGTCTAACATGCTTCATAGCAAAACATGAACATGTCTTTTAATTTCACCCAAAACACAATGAATCAGTTTTTTTTAAATACATATTGATACTATCCCATGTATACAAAATGAGAAAAGCCTCACTAAAATATGTTCACGAAAGAGCATTTATTTTCAAATCATCTATCATTTGATCAAAACATAATAATTATATCCATGTACAGCCAATCAATACGAGCAGTGGTGCTGAACAATGGCGCATGCTTTATGATGTTGCAAATGTATGCAATATTAAATAACTATTACAACATTCAAATTGTTAAATTTCTCATCACATGAATGTATTTTCAGTTGAAGAAGGATACCGGCACTGGCAAGCCAAAGTTTGTGGAGGTGTGTATGGAGTGTCACATTGGAGACACTGTGGGGTGACATCACATGTTTGAATTAATGACACACTGAACTGTCAGTCAAAATATAATTGATTTATTTACTTAATTTTTTAATTGTTATTTTGTAAGAAGTCTATAAACATTGTTATTACGTAGGTATTTTGCAAAGATAGAAATAGCACAGCATAAACACTATCTGTTTTTACACCAATAGATATAGCAATAGACACACCAGTAAATTTTTTCAATATTGTACAACATGTAATAATAAAATGGTAATATAACGAAAGATTATATATAATCATATACTGTAAATATATAATGCAGAAGTACAATATATAATTATTTTGTTTGTTTGTGTATTTCCAACCACAACCATTAAGAATTACCGGTATACATACCGCTATTAAGAAATACAACATTTTCAACACATAAACAATTGTTGGTGGAAAGGATTGAGCAAAAGGGCAATATTTATAATTATATAGTGTAGGTGACCTTAAGACCCCCACACTCACCATCATAGCAGCCACCTTATGACCACCAGTCCACCATACTCACCATCATAGCAACCACCTTATGACCACCAGTCCACCATACTCACCATCATAGCAACCACCTTATGACCACCAGTCCACCATACTCACCATCATAGCAACCACCTTATGACCACCACACTCACCATCATAGCAACCACCTTATGACCACCATAGCAACCACCTTATGACCCCCACACTCACCACCATAGCAACCACCTTATGACTCCACACTCACCATCATAGCAACCACCTTATGACCCCCACACTCATCACCATAGCAACCACCTTATGACCACCACACTCACCATCACAGCAACCGCCTTATGACCACCACACTCACCATCACAGCAACCGCCTTATGACCACCGCACTCACCATCATAGCAACCGCCTTATGACCACCACACTCACCATCACAGCAACCGCCTTATGACCACCGCACTCACCATCATAGCAACCGCCTTATGACCACCACACTCACCATCACAGCAACCGCCTTATGACCACCACACTCACCATCACAGCAACCGCCTTATGACCACCACACTCACCATCATAGCAACCACCTTATGACCACCACACTCACCATCACAGCAACCACCTTATGACCACCACACTCACCATCACAGCAACCGCCTTATGACCACCACACTCACCATCACAGCAACCGCCTTATGACCACTGCACTCACCACCATAGCAACCGCCTTATGACCACCACACTCACCATCACAGCAACCGCCTTATGACCACCGCACTCACCACCATAGCAACCGCCTTATGACCACCACACTCACCATCACAGCAACCGCCTTATGACCACCGCACTCACCACCATAGCAACCACCTTATGACCACCACACTCACCACCACAGCAACCACCTTATGACCACCACACTCACCACCACAGCAACCACCTTATGACCACCACACTCACCATCATAGCAACCACCTTATGACCACCACTCACCACCATAGCAACCACCTTATGACCACCAACTCACCATCATAGCAACACCTTATGACCACCAACTCACCATCATAGCAACCACCTTATGACCACCGCACTCACCACCATAGCAACCACCTTATGACCACCATACTCACCATCATAGCAACCGCCTTATGACCACCACACTCACCATCATAGCAACCGCCTTATGACCACCACACTCACCATCACAGCAACCACCTTATGACCACCACACTCACCATCATAGCAACCGCCTTATGACCACCACACTCACCATCACAGCAACCACCTTATGACCACCACACTCACCATCACAGCAACCACCTTATGACCACCACACTCACCATCACAGCAACCGCCTTATGACCACCACACTCACCATCACAGCAACCGCCTTATGACCACCACACTCACCATCACAGCAACCCCTTATGACCACCACTCACCATCATAGCAACCGCCTTATGACCACCACACTCACCATCACAGCAACCACCTTATGACCACCACACTCACCATCATAGCAACCACCTTATGACCACCACACTCACCATCACAGCAACCACCTTATGACCACCACACTCACCATCACAGCAACCACCTTATGACCACCACACTCACCATCATAGCAACCACCTTATGACCACCGCACTCACCACCATAGCAACCACCTTATGACCACCATACTCACCATCATAGCAACCGCCTTATGACCACCACACTCACCATCATAGCAACCACCTTATGACCACCACACTCACCATCATAGCAACCACCTTATGACCACCACACTCACCATCATAGCAACCGCCTTATGACCACCACACTCACCATCACAGCAACCACCTTATGACCACCACACTCACCATCATAGCAACCAACCTTATGACCACCAACCCACCTCACCATCACAGCAACCACCTTATGACCACCACACTCACCATCATAGCAACCGCCTTATGACCACCACACTCACCATCACAGCAACCGCCTTATGACCACCACACTCACCATCACAGCAACCACCTTATGACCACCACACTCACCATCACAGCAACCACCTTATGACCACCACACTCACCATCATAGCAACCGCCTTATGACCACCACACTCACCATCACAGCAACCACCTTATGACCACCACACTCACCATCATAGCAACCGCCTTATGACCACCACACTCACCATCATAGCAACCGCCTTATGACCACCACACTCACCATCACAGCAACCAACTTATGACCACCACACTCACCATCATAGCAACCGCCTTATGACCACCACACTCACCATCACAGCAACCGCCTTATGACCACCACACTCACCATCACAGCAACCACCTTATGACCACCACACTCACCATCATAGCAACCACCTTATGACCACCACACTCACCATCACAGCAACCACCTTATGACCACCACACTCACCATCACAGCAACCACCTTATGACCACCACACTCACCATCACAGCAACCGCCTTATGACCACCACACTCACCATCACAGCAACCGCCTTATGACCACCGCACTCACCACCATAGCAACCACCTTATGACCACCACACTCACCATCATAGCAACCGCCTTATGACCACCGCACTCACCACCATAGCAACCACCTTATGACCACCACACTCACCACCATAGCAACCACCTTATGACCACCACACTCACTACCATAGCAACCACCTTATGACCACCGCACTCACCACCATAGCAACCACCTTATGACCACCACACTCACCACCATAGCAACCACCTTATGACCACCACACTCACCACCATAGCAACCACCTTATGACCACCACACTCACCATCATAACAACCACCTTAGAGTTTGGTAATGATCTACCTTTTATAAAATTAGTTTTGTATTCTGTTGATGCATCAGAACATTAAGAACCAATGGTGTATTATACCTAGTAAACAAGTCTGCAAAACTACACACAAGTGTTTATAATGCACATGTTATAAAGAAAACTGATGATTTGAATCCTAGAATCCCCCCACAACCAGCCACTGCAATGCAGCACATTAAAGCGACATGATCAATTTGTGGCTTTTTATTTTTATTGCAAAATCATGTTAATCAGTATAAGTTATAACTATTGTAGCATCCTGACCACCAATAAATGTTTTATCGAAACAGAACTGACTACGTAATGTTAAACGTCAAATGTTTATAAGAATCCCGACGCTGTCAGTCAAATTGTCGCGAGTGACACCCACCCTTTGACCTTTACCAACTGGGAGCCGTGCACCTAGCTGGGTATGGCGTTAGTGGCGTCAACTTGTGTTCACATGATACTGCATCCTGTGATCATGCATTTCCTTGTGGATTTTTAGCCATGCCTACAACGGTTTCGAAAACGCCTCATGGTCGATGTGTATACAGAGTTAAGCGCCCTTACTGCATCTATTTTCAACCCGTAAATGGTACATGAAAACATATTTTGACTGTCTTTATGCTATAATAGGTATAATTTATTTATACCATTTTGCAGTAAAAATAAGAAGCCACGAACGGACCATGTCGCTTTATAAACTGCACATCAACGAATTAAGTGTAACTTTGTTGTGTTGTCTTCAGTTGCATCAGTACCCAGGCTACCACTCTAAGGAAATGACAGTCCTGCCACATGACTGTCACACACAGACTCTACTGAGGAAGGTGGCAGCTGCACAGCCAAAGGCAGACCGCATGGTGAGCTCCTCATAAACACCCCAACCCTTACGTGATTCCAGTTACCTAGTTACGTACTTATTCACTTTGTGTTGTGTGACACATAAGGCTCATACAACAGTTAACAGTTCCCTCTGTTTTGGTTCTCCTTTGTACCATGTCCCACATTAGTCCAGCAACACATGGTTCTTCCTTTTTGCCATTTTAATTTTTTTTTGGTCAACTTGCTTGTTACCATTTAATGACAAGGCTATTTATATACTTACATATTTATTTATTTATTACACTAACATACATTACCGGTAGTTCAGCTAAATTAATTTGTCTTATTTCTAAATACATTTATATGGGACAATGCTCCTTGTTTATAAGGAATCGTGACTCGTTTGCTGTAAGTGACAAAGCATATATGCGTTTGTAAAAGAGCTTTGTATTCAGCCAAATATATATACACATAATAACACAATCCACATAATTCATAAAAATCCAGATACAATGTACATGTTGTGTATTATGCCAAATAATTATAATACCAAAGTAAACCTAAACAGAAAGGTGGGTGAAACCAACCACACGGCCAGCACGGCCCAGCGCCCACCTCAGGATTCTGCATCAGTACAGTAATTTAGGATTGTACATTACGCATGGAACATATTATTCTTCTGCAAAATAGTACACCGTTCCAATATTTTCCATAGTGTTGCTTTAGGAATTGTGAATTTATTTGGTCATTATTGTTGCCAATATATATGTTTTACATGCTATAAAGCACCACAAATGATTATAATTGGATCTGGTTCTATATTTCATAACCTTTATTGTTATTGTATTATTATTAATGTTGTACCCTGCTTATAGCCATAATTTTCTTCAGTGTATAAAAAACTACATGGATTAACCAGGCATTGTACTTTTGAGGAATGCTTTTTCTCAAATATTTATGTTGTTGAGAAATACACATTGTTGCTTGCCGATTTGTTATAATTTTTATTAAGCATCATCTGCATTCCTGGTTCTTCTTGTAGTTCACATACAAACCTGTGTTTGAGAAACTGTTTCTTTCGGAGATGGCGCAGGCAATGCTTCAGGTAAGTGACACACATTCACCAACAGCATAGGCAAAATAACTGTCCAGCTGAGTGTAATGACGTGGTTGATCAGACCACCCTCAGACAATGCAGTTACTAGAGATGTTAACCTAGTTTCAAGCAAGTGGGCTCTTAGTAAAATGGAGCAAATTTAAAATGCTTTAGTAAATTTATGGCTTTGGCATCATTATATTTTCCAAGTTATCCAAGTTCAGTGAAGGCCATCGTGAAGAATGAGCTATAGTGACCTGACTAGGAAGGTGACCCCATTAATAAAATTACGCATTCAGTGCTCAATCTTGCTACTGGCGTTTCGTCCACAACATGGACTAACTCCACCTTACATCATTGACCTACTTGAACAAAGAGCCACTAGACTCTAGTGTTGTACTCAACCTCGAGTAATGACTTGTGGCTGAATACTTTCTGGCAAATATTTTGATAATATGACGTGACGTAGCATCCATTGCGACTCATATATCCTACTTTATATGAATTATTAATGATACACTAACATAAAATATATTTTCAAATGCTTTATCGATAGAGTAGTGGTGTTCATTACAGTTCATGGTTGTATGGGTGTAGTGATGACTATAGGATGCTGTTCAAAACGTGTGATTGCAGGACATATTCTGGTGGGTGTTTCTGGAGAAATGGCAGCCAAATAAACAGATCCAACAGCTGCTGTTCAATCGAGTCGCGCATAACTATGTGAAGCTGCTGGTTTATGCAAAACATCCACGATATCGCTACACATTCCTCAGGGTAAGAAAATATTCTCTCTTACATGTTTATTAGATAGTCAGACTTTGATGTAATGATACAATGGTACTTGACAAAAAGCTACCAGAATCATATACTGTCATATGTGTATCACGACTTTTACTTTTCTGAAAGCTATATAATCAATAAAAAGTCAGTTAATAAAATAATAATGTGTCATCACATTATATCATGAACAGAGTTTTGTATTTTTGTGCAGGATTTCCCCAACCTTCTGACACAGAGTGTGTACGCTGCCTACTGCGAGGTATTCCCCGACTCCTACAGACAGTTTGGTGAAGAATTTAAGGAGTACATCATTTCACTTGTGTTTGAGTGGGTCACAGGTCAGAGTTCACATCCTTTCAACTTATCACAGTTGCTCTTTTTCAGATGAATTAAAAGACAGTCGCATGTATTGATAATATGATCAGCATATTTTAGTTTTGTTTTTATCTATTTGTGCAGTTTTTAAATAGTCAGTTAAATTATATACAATTTGATACTTTCATTAATATCTGCCAGTTGAAACAAAAGATGTGCAATATGTTCATGGGCTTATTTTAGTTTATAAACTCCAAATTTGTGTTATATCTTTTTATTTTATTTCCATGCATAAAAATGTCTATTAGATTTGGTGTAGAATATATGAGTAGAAACATGGTAAAGTGCATTTTGTAAAACTACTGACCACATAAAGGAAGTTGAGCTGACCACATATGACCAACATGTCAACATCTTATTTAAATTTGTTGCAAATTTTCAAAGCAATTACTTTGCAGAGGTTACTTCATGCTAGGGAGCATGTAACCAGAAGCGAGCTTCTGTTTAAAGGTTCGATTTGGCTATTTCTTTGAAAGTGCTAATACAGCTAAAAGGGATACCCCAGTCATTGAGAGATTCACAGTATTAAAGGAACATGCAACCCTAACGTTCAAAAGACCTCAAAATCCCCCCAAATCCCACATACCAATCCATATAGTATATATATTTTTATATAATTTTTTATGAATATTATGCACCTTAAAATTATACCCCAGAACATAAATGATTGACTATGGGCACTGCCATTGTTGCCCAATTCACATGGAGTAACGCGATAGATTGCATGATTATTATGTAGACTGTCCACTATTCTCATCAATACAGGCTGTGCAAAATTAAAAATAATACAGCATCGACATGGTTTAAGTTGCTCATATAAATCTACCATTAGCAAAATACCAGGCATATGGATGAAAAAAACTAGAGAAGCTAGGTGCTGAGAAACAAAAGAATTTCCAAATGCGAAACAAATCCAGTGAAACAACAGTTGGCAATGAAATTCACCTAACCATGAAAAAGACCTGTTATTACAGCCGCCAAACTTCTCCTCACCTACATAAAATTATATTACAAAATAAAATCATTTACATTCCTGTAACAAATACAAGTTATAAAACAAACTCGTGCAAAACTCGACGGCAAGTTGGCATGCCCACCACGGTCACTACAGTGGTATTGTGTCATGGTGTCGCTACATATAATTTGCTTCACAACATAAATATATATATGTACTCAAACTAACCTTAACTAAAACTGCCCCAGGTGAAATGCCCAAAATGTTAGCCTCCTAGAAGCTCAGTAATTCTCCTAAACACTTACTAAATGACCTAAGAATTAAATACAAATGATGGCATATGATACAGTAGACATTGCTTAATGGTTTGAGCATTTTTTAAATTTAGTGTTGCATGTTACTTTAACTTACATGTGTATTATATATATTGGTTGTGCACAGTAATGGGGTGCACAAATCGTTAACAAACATTTAATTGTAGTATAATTGTACCAAAAACATGCTATCTTGGATTCATGGGCGCTGCCATCTTGTTCTGTGATCTTGAGATACAGAACCAGCGATGCAAGCCAAATTGTTTGCGTCACTGGCACATTGTTGGGGCAAAGGCAATAATTGGCAGAGGCCTCACATATAATTGTGATAATGACGTAAGCAAACCACGACGTACTTGATACGTCAAATACCAAAGCGGTTTACATCACTGGTTCTGTGCCTCAAGATGGCAGCGCCCTGAATCCAATGTAGCATGTTTTTAATTGGTACAATTATACTATAATTAATTGGTTATTAACAATCTTTCTGCACAATTACTATGCACAACCAATATGTTATACATATACACATTTCAACTGTGACCCTCCCACTGACTGCAGTGTCCCTTTAAGACCCAGTCTGTGTGCCCTTGGTGTCCCCAGGTCTCCCGCCCGCCCCCAGACTGTGGCTACAGTGGAACATGGATGAGCTGGAGCCTGCAGGCATCAAACTGAGAGAAGACATGTTGAAGCAGGGCAAAGGAAAGAAATCAAGTAAGGTCACTGGCTCACTGCTCTTATTGTCAAATGCTCATCTGTTCATTTTCACCGACAAACAATTATTTGTGTAAATAATATATGTTATTAAATATACTGCTATTGCAAATACGTATTATACAGTAGATGAGGAATGTTTATTATAGATTTCATTCAGACGTATTAATTATCTAGTGATCTTGAGCATACAGATTTAAACACATAAAATACATAAAAGAAACACTGAAAATCTATCTCGATGATCTTTACTACGAGAACAAGCAGTCTTCATATAAGCAATGTAGACAACTGTTCATTGGTTACAGCGCCAGCGTCCTCTGTTTTGAGTTTTCTCGACCTAATCGACTCTAGTATGGCCGGACACCAACAGATGGGGTCCCAGTCAACTCTCCACCAGGCCGGGTCAGTGTCCTCTGTCTCTTCTGCCCAAGGCACCAAACGAGTGCGACTCGCCAAGAAACATTACAGTCAGGTACACAGCAGCTGGGAACGTTAACATTTATTAACGTTTTTGCAATGTGGTTATGTGTGCTTCGTAAACTTTGTTGTGGCTATTTGAAATTGGAAGGTCCATGAGAAACAGCTCTTTTTAAAAGTGCCATTGTTTCTTGGTGAAGGGGTTTGCATAAAACTAACAAGGGTAGACATCTTTGGGAAAAAAATTATCTTTGCAAACAACATCTAAAAGCACATGTCTGTTTTTATGTTTCCATCATAGCTTAATATTTAATAAATTTAAATTGAATACTTATTTATAACGGAAAAAAAATGTTAGTTAATTCCAATCAAAATTAAATTTATGAAATGTCATTGGAACTTCTATATCATAAGCGATAGCTGGATTACCAAATACACAAACATTATATAAGTTACTTGTACATAAATGAACAATAACAACATACCACTGTAGTTTTACAATGTGCTTTTACTGAAACAACTGAACATAACACCCCGACCACTTTCGCAAATGCTATGTGTAATCATGTGGTTGTCATGTGACCCAGGAGACAAGCAGCGAGATCTCTCAGCACCGGTCACAGAGAAGTGACCCAAAGTCAGTGGACAGCCGACCATTGAAGCTGGATGTTGCGTTCAAAGGTCGCGGGAAGACCATGGACGAAGCCCTCACTCCTATCCATGAGTTTGACGAGGAGAGCCGAATGACAAAAGGCTCCATGTCCGGCAGTCCTGATGCCAAAGTGTCCACCAGATCCAGCATGCCGAACAAGTCCAACCTGCTCGAGGTGCATACTGTACACATCTAAGTAATCTAGACAATTCTTAACTTAACATAATTCTTAAATTGTTCATTTCCATTAAAGTAACTAAATAGTAACACTATGACTTATTCCCTCACTCCTGTTGTTAAGTGTGTGTATTTCTTATTACATGTACATGTATAACTAGGTCTTGACATTGTACATATTGTAGGCACTCAGTCTAGTACTAACATACATTCTGAATTGTGTTATCGTATATACAGGTGTGTAGTGGCTGTGTACAGTGTATCAGCAAATAAATTTGAAGCAGACATTGACTAGAGGAGATACTTTTAATAATACGGTAACAATTTTATGATTAATATGGCATCATAAAAAATAGTTTTTGTTGTTATCGTGAAGTTATTTGTCGTTTGGTTAGTCCCACCCGATCGGCAAAGGGGCAGAAATCACGAAGGTGACATTTGATGTGAATGGACGCAGCCCCCTGGTGGCTCATTATCTGCGGATGCGAAACCTGGAGTACAAGACAGGACCACTCTACCAGATCCAATTCTCCAAGGTCACCAATCTGCCTCCGTATCCTTTGGCTGAAGGTCACACCGTACGGCTGAAGGTCACACCGTACGGCTGACGTCACACTGCTGGCCATGAATGCTTAAGGAGTTTAGTATTTGACAGCATCTTACACGTGCACAGCGTATGCTCTGTGGCATACAGCGGTGCAGTTATAATTCTGTAATTACGTGTAGCGTTGTAACTGAAACTATTTCGTCATATGATGTTGTGATTACATTCAAAATTGTATTGTTTTAAAACCACATTCAGTGTGTATGTGGTGATTGTGGCAATACAGAACATAATATTAATGTTTAGTTTCAATCAGTTGGAATATGGAACATAGACCACTAGGTACTGTTGTGATATTCAATGTAGTCATCGTCAATGGCTACATAATGGCACACAGAACCAGGTGTGACGTGCGACTTTGTCTGATCAGTCCACCATCTGATCATGTCTACTGCTACATCATCTCATACATTATTTCTAACTTTCTTCTTTTTAGTGTTATACTTCTTAACATCAATGTTAATTTTTTTTATACTAATTTATATATTTTACATATATATTTTTTATTGTTTTACATCATAAAACCAGTGTTTAATTTCTTTTATATAATTTACATACCTCTTTTCAGTATTGTAAAAGTTTTAATTTTTATGTCTACATTAATATTTATTAGTTATATAGTTTATCAATTTAATAATACACATTTATTATATTGTTTGTGCAGAGCATCGACCCACTATACGGGAATTAGCACTAGAGGAAAATGGTATTATTATCTTTCAATGTCACCAGCATGCAATTGGCAGAGGCGCCCAGGAGCCAAAAAGTACACAAAAACTAAAGGGCGTGGCAGTTATCATTGTAGGGTTGTTTTATTTCACTTGTTCCATGTTGTTCCTTAACGGTGTAGTCTTGACTCTACGACCTACAAGGACCTGCTACAGGAGTCGTACAAGAGCATTCACCAGCTCGACAAGACAGTCAAAAAGTTGGTTGTTTTCCTCGGATTGTCTGTTGTGACTATAGCCTTAGGTAGTGACCAATCCAGCCCCGTCATTTGGACGGGTAAAATGTAACATTAGATGAGTGCTGGACAGGTAAAAATAAGGAGTAAAAACGTCTTCCTAAAGTCATAGATATTGTCAATTATGCTTTGAAAGTGTGTGTACATGTGTGTTTGTAGTTTATTTTAGGTCGTGATACACATTTCGACTGGCTTAATGTTTTTGTATGCATGTGAGTGAACATGCATGTGTCTAAAATAATATAATTTTCTGGCAAAAATGTGACTGCAAAAAGACTTGATTGTGATGGATGGGTTTTGTCATGTTGAGTTGCTGTGCATGCGAGTTATTTTCACTCAACATTTCCACATCACAGCAATATTTCTGTTAGGTAACTAACAATGCAAACTGAAAATAACTTCTTTAGAAGACTACAAGCATTATTCATTCATCTTTGCACTGTATTCAAAATATTGGTTCTTTTCACTTATAATTGCAACACACATATGAAACATGTTACAAAATATATAATTATGTGTACAAGTGAAACAGTAACTAGATCTTTCTATTTATCTCTGTCCTGTGTCCATGCGCAGAAAGTAGACATTTTTATTCTAATTGACCTCTGACCTTTCTCCAGGAGATACGAGCAGGAGTTGGTTGAGCAGACAAAGTTTCTGCGTCGACAACGTCACCAACAGGATGAACTGAAGGCTAAGCAGGCTATGCTGCTGTCAAAACCAGCCGAGGTGAAACAGATCGCGGACCTCATCATTCTTGGCCAGAAGGTAGGACAGCAGACAATTGCTTGACAAAGCACAAACATTTTTCATGTCATATTATTTAATATATTTGACTACGAGTGAAAAACAAATCTAAAAATATTGACATACTAAGAAGTTAATGTCATTTAAGACTTGTTCGTCTTCCTGTCTCCAGCATAAAAATGTAAATCCTCACTTGCCTTCCTGATTCCAGTGTAATAAATGAACCCTCCCTTGTCTCGACTGTAACATGTGACTTGATTGTTGCAGACGGACAAGGATTCCTTTATGGGTTCTGCAGAAGCAGCCATTCACGCAGCCCTCGTGAACCAAGAGGTCTCTCCAGGTTAACTGTTGCAGATGTTAGCTCAGGAGGCTGTAGACTTGTACATAACGTGTTTCAATGTAGTTAACCACCCTAATACTCAACACATCCAGACAGGGCTGGCTCATTGCTTCTATAAGGAATTTGATATCATATATGATTTGCAAGAAAGAATGACTGTCCTTGTTATTACATGATGTGATGTTTTAGTGCGAGGCCGTGAAGAATAATGATATTTAAGACTTTCTAACGATGTTGTTTACACACGAGGTGTTACAAAATGTTGTTATTGAATCGTAACATTTTACTATTTCAGAAAACAAGATTTTTGTATTATCAATTGTATTTTATCTGTTTGTTAAGGTAATACTACTTCAAGATATTAAATATGGACTAATGTTATTTACATACATACATGAGGTATTTAAACTAGCACAAATGAATGTGTTTATAATATATGTATTTCTGAAATCCTTAGTTACTATGCAGTTATTATTATTAAGTTGTTATTTTTCTTTGGGCTTAAGATAATAAGCTTACAAGAATCTTTGGGATACATAGAGTTATAAACAATAGTGTAATTGTTTTGTTAACACTATTTAGGTTACATCTATATCATGTTCTGCTTTTCAATACTTTTAAATTCTAACATTAACAAATATTATCATGTTTTCACTTATATAAACACTATCAATACATACATTCTGACTTTATACAAATGCGCATGCCTTAGAATGTAACCGCTGACGTGCCCCAAATAAGTTTTGTAAAAACAAAACTTTCTTAAATAAAATTATGTCACACCTGAAAGTGCCAGTGTACAGAAAATCAACAAGCTTTTGGTGCTTATTTTAATGATGCACAATGTTAAAACAACAAACTTCCGACAACTTGTGAACACAAACATTGTTTCCTTACAGTATCACATGTATAGGCACGTTGTTAACATGGTCATGTGTAATGTGGTTGCATTAATAAAATAATTCCTAGCAATCATGACCTTTGTCTTCATGAATAATTTCTTAAAGTGGTTTGTCAAATTCTTTCTTGTCCAACGTAAACATGTGTCATCTGACAAATAACATCAGTTATATACCAGATTGCAGGTATATAAAAGGACATCATTGTCTGAACCAAGACCCTTGCTTTCAAACACACCCCAAAGAATACTGTAAACACCATGTGTACACTTCATGGTCATAAGTTACATGATTACGAAGTGTGTCTACATACACCACGCCATGTGGATTCCAACTGTCACCTCTTTTAGACACTATGACATTGTCGTTCAACAGTTTACCCGTATTTGCATCATAATAATGCATCATCCATTTGCATAGCTAGGGCCTTTTGATAGTTGAAACTACAGTCACTGAGGGAAACATTCCATTTCATGTAATTTTCTATGATCAATTTAGCAGATTGTAGAAATGCCAAGAAACAAAATACCACCATGAGATATGAAAATACCCTATGTAAACATGAAGATTTCACATATAAGTGCATATTTCATGACAACATAATTAAGTCGTATCTACACATAATTTTACATACATGTAGTAGTAGTGGAGTACTTCAATAGTGCAGTGATTCAATGCTTTGGTACTTGCTTTATGGCCAGATGTGACTTGAAATCCCTGGCCAGCAGACAACCTAGCTAGTTTATAATACTGACACACAAATTGCCAACTTTGCCCAAACTTGGAACGTTGTAAATATGCAACTTTTGGCAGATTAAAATCTGTTGGTGCGGTGGCTTCTACACACTCGAGTTGGTTCACTTATGAGTGTGACACGGCTATCACAAATCCCTAACTTACTACACAGAACACTGGAATGTCAAATATGAACATTTAAGTCCCATGCCGGGTTAACTAAGGTGTAATGGAAAACGAAAATGACTCCATGGTGAAAAGAAGACACTGGGCCAGCCTGAAACAGTCGGACGTAGTACGGACATTTATGTGTACATGTTTTATTATAATGCGTTTGGTCTATGTTTTCAGCTGTGTGTTTGGAGCTACAATAAGCCATATTTATACCAGGGCACTGGACATGAGATATTTCCCCAAAACCATGTATCCAGCTAACCTGAAAGTCCAACATAATCTTAGTAAAATGACTAAGTACACACATACACAGTGTCCATGTCTGATTCCACACTTGGTCCACATTGTAATTAAAAATTAACAGTGCATCTGAAAATATTCCAACACTGGATCAACAATTATTGTTATATCTGCTGAACTGACAGAGTAGAGTGTAACCTTGTTTTATGGTCACCTCAATAAAAACAACCCCCTCCCAATTATGGACACATTAGGATAATCCGTGCGTATTTGCACATACTGTAAAGTGTAAGACATTAATAGTAAATACTAATACAACCATTGTGATATACAGGTCGCCATTGTGCAGTTTTAACGGAGATCGTAATAGTGACATTCCACTGCATTGTTTCCTGACATCAAACATCATTAAACTGGGTGTGGGGCATGCATTGTCAAGAATACATGAATATTAAACAACTGTATGACAAAATAAAGGTCCTGTCTACACCTGCGTGTTGTGTTCAACAAACCAGATGTGACACTCAGGACAGGTTGGATGTGCCTTCATCCACGGATCCACAAGAGATCATAGATCATGCACATACATATTATTCACTATCGCTACCACTTCATAGATCATCCCGCCCTGGCATGGGGAAGCGGAGGGCGAAGGCTTCAACCTCGGCCCTCACTGAGGCGATCTTCTTCATGATTTCCTCATCCTCATTGAGTTTGGCCTTGAACTCTCGTAGTGTCGGCCCGGCCTGTTGCTGCACCTCTTGGGCCAGCTTAATACCTGCAACACAGCATATACACAATGATCGCCTGGGTTGAAATCACGCAAGATTTTCATACAAGCAGAAATTATACCGATAACTTTAACAGCGTTTGTTACAAATGTGCTTAGTTATTTTGGATTTACGTTATACCTTGGTTAACCCATCTGCAGGCCAGACAGTATAATTGACATTCCAGTGTTCAGGTACTAAGTTAGGGTTAAAGTGAACCAACTCAAGCGTGTAGACGCCACCGCAGTCTGCGCAGTAGGCAGGGCAAACAGGTTTTAACATCTGCCAAAAGTTACATATTTACAACGTCCCAGATGTGGGTGAAGTTGGCAATTTATATCGGTTTATAAAATGGCTACGTTGCGTGCATCAGTAATGTACATTACACAAGAGGGCAGCACAGTGCACACATTGTCCACACAAACAAAACGTAGTCATTCATATGTGCTAGATGCAACACTTTACACACAATTATCACTAGACAAGTGTTGAATGACTTAGAAATATCCTTCATTATTGCCATCGCTCTTAAATATCACAACATACCTTGGTCGATGAAGTCAACAACTTTCTCGAAGTCTGACTCGACCAAGTTGCGAGACGTGAGTGCGGGAGAGCCGAGGCGCAGGCCGCTCGGCTTCAGTGCACTGCGGTCTCCCGGACATGTGTTCTTGTTCACCGCAATATTCATCAGCTCAAGGACCCTCTCTGCACGCGCTCCATCCATCTTCATGGGTCGAAGGTCAACCAGGATCAGGTGGTTGTCTGTGCCACCTAAACAAACATGTTCACACAACATTACAATCGTGACACGGTCAAATGTGTGTTTTAGTAGAATAGGTTATCAATCAACACCAACATTCTAATGACGATCGCCAGATTTATACTTCTGAATGGCTTTATTATTTATTTGATTATTCCTATTAGTGGTACAGACAATAATGTCCATGTTTAACAAATGTAGACCATGTCAACTGGGACATAAACAGAGACTGTTGGATTTGGGTAATGAACCAAAACCTTATTTAGAACCCTCAAACATTCTAACTGGATATATTTTCTATTTTATTTAGGGTATTTATGGTATTAGCCATGCAACTATTTAAAAACATTTAATGGAAAATGAAAAGGAAGGCCTACCTGAGATGATTGTATATTAATTACAAATGCCCTACCTGAGACGATGGTGTATCACCTGAAGGCTCTACCTGAGACGATGGTGTATCAACTGAATGCCCTACCTGAGACGATGGTGTATCAACTGAAGGCCCTACCTGAGACGATGGTGTATCACCTGAAGGCCCTACCTGAGACAATGGTATATCAACTGAAGGCCCTACCTGAGACGATGGTGTATCAACTGAAGGCCCTACCTGAGACGATGGTGTATCAAGTGAAGGCCCTACTTGAGACGATGGTGTATCATCTCAAGGCCCTACCTGAGACGATGGTGTATCACCTGAAGGCCCTACCTGAGACAATGGTATATCACCTGAAGGCCCTACCTGAGGTGATGGTGTATCAACTGAAGGCCCTACCTGAGACGATGGTATATCACCTGAAGGCCCTACCTGAGACGATGGTGTATCAACTGAAGGCCCTACCTGAGACAATGGTGTATCAACTGAAGGCCCTACCTGAGACGATGGTGTATCACCTGAAGGCCCTACCTGAGACGATGGTGTATCACCTGAAGGCCCTACCTGAGACGATGGTGTATCACCTGAAGGCCCTACCTGAGACGATGGTGTATCACCTGAAGGCCCTACCTGAGACGATGGTGTATCACCTGAAGGCCCTACCTGAGACGATGGTGTATCACCTGAAGGCCCTACCTGAGACGATGGTGTATCACCTGAAGGCCCTACCTGAGACGATGGTGTATCACCTGAAGGCCCTACCTGAGACGATGGTGTATCACCTGAAGACCCTACCTGAGACGATGGTGTATCAACTGAAGGCCTACCTGAGACGATGGTGTATCACCTGAAGGCCCTACCTGAGACGATGGTGTAGCCGCGGTCTTGGAAGGCCTTGCACATGGAGCGGCAGTTGTTGAGAACCTGCTGCTGGTAGGTCTTGAACTCTGGGGCGAGGGCCTGCTTCAGGGCCACACCCACCGCTACAATGGACCAGTCACAGGTCAAATGTCACCAGTTACAATGTTGTTTCTCTTACAAGATATCAACAACAACATTCTAATTGGCAATACTTCAAGCAGACATCTTCAATGGAATCTTAGCCATGGTTAGACAACCTGGCACATGATGCTACAGCCGACTTCTGTCTGGGTGACTTAGTAGTTCTCGTTCTAGTTGTTTCCAGCACTCGGCAGGGTTCTATTAACTGAGCACTCTGTATGTATTGTGGTCACAACGTTATGATCTTATCAGGTCTCATTGAACTAGTCAGTCTTTTTCTGAACATTTACGCCAAGTCGACCTTTTTATGCTGGCCCTGAGACGGGACCAACAGTAATGTGATTCGCTGATTCACGAGGGATACACAGTCCCCAATGTTGAGAGCCAGGTTTTAACACCAAATAACCGGGTATTGTACTACACCTGTACATACTAAGCTCTCTGTGAACTTTCAGATTCATACTTTAGATAAGTTACTGTGACAGAACTGATGTTGCTATGTAATGAGAGCGTAGAATGTGACGTCACCTGCAATGGCGTGGTTGTGTGGGCCGCCCTGGAGACCCGGGAAGACGGCCTCGTTGATCTTCTTCTCCAGCTCGTACATGATCTTCTCCCCATTCTTGCCAATCTTCTTCACTCCTGGCAACACCCACGGGGAAATATGGCAATGATTCCTGGGAAATGTGGCAATGATTCCTGGGAAATGTGGCAATGATGCCTATGATTCCTAGGAAATGTGGCAATGATGCCTGGTAAATGTAGCAAAGATACCTGGGAAATGTGATAATGATACCTGGAAAATGTGGCAATGATACCTGGGAAATGTGGCAATGATATCTGGGAAGTGTGGCAATGATTCCTGGGAAATGTGGCAATGATTCCTGGGAATTGTGGCAATGATGCCTGGGACATGTAGCAAAGATACCTGGGAAATGTGGCAATGATACCTGGGAAATGTGGCAATGATTCCTGGGAAATGTGCCAATGATGCCTGGGAAATATAGCAAAGATACCTGGGAAATGTGGTAATGATAACTGGAAAATGTGGCAATGATACCTGGGAAATGTGGCAATGATTCCTGGGAAATGTGGCAATGATTCCTGGGAAATGTGGCAAAGATACCTGGGAAATGTGGCAATGATACCTGGGAAATGTGGCAATGATTCCTGGGAAATGTGGCAATGATTCCTGGGAAACTTGGCAATGATTCCTCGGAACTACACCGTATGATGATTCCTGCTGATGTGTTTGTGTATTGTTATGACAAAGCTTTATCGTAAGACCAAAATTTCATTATGAAGAAGCAAAGTGCAATACTTATTTTAATTTAATTAATTAATAAAAAATATAAAATAAACTAATAATTAAAAAGCAACATTTACAGTAATAACTTCACAACTTGTTCTATAATATAATTATGATATACAAATTCTTCTCCACTATGTGTGTCTCAACTTCAGCAACTACTTAAAGGCACATAAAATATATTAACATGGTTCAATGTTAGCTAACAAAATATTTGACTAACAAAAACAAATTCTCACATAAAAACATCACCAAAGGAACAAAAATTACCGCACGTGGTAGAGTTAGAAACCAACCTTTTCGGTAGAAAATCATTCCAGAGCGGGGTCCACGAAGGGTCTTATGGGTGGTCGTCGTGACGACGTCGCAGTGTGGGAAGGGACTTGGCACAAGGCCAGCAGCCACGAGGCCACTGATGTGAGCCATGTCGGCCATCAAGTACGCGTTGTTCTCATCGGCGATCTGACGGAACCGCGGGTAGTCGAGACTTCGCGAGTAACAACTCACACCTACACAAGACAGAAAGATGGCACTCATGGTTAGGTGGTGCTGGATATCAATATTAACTACACAAAATATTAAATATACATATATATATATTATATATATATATATATATATATATATATATATATATATATATATTATACTTTGTATTAGACATTCTGCTGTGAACGTGGTTATATTTATGCATCATTATCGATATGTCTTGCTTAAACATTCTTGTTTGTTGCCTGTTACAACTCAGGTTCTCGGAGGTTGCCATTACAAAGATCAACATTACAACAATGTGAGGGGACAAGCCTTATGTGGCACATATCACAAAGTGGACAAGTAAGTGCTATGACATAAGTAACATTTGGTATAATACAAAACACACATCCACACCCACAAAGAAGATATTCCTGCGACCCAAACCCACCTGCAATGATCATCTTTGGCTTGAAGAGTTTCGCATTCTCAGCCAACTTGTCGTAGTCGATCAATCCAGTCTCCACATTCAGCTTGTACGGCATCGACTCAAAGAAGATGGACGTCGCTGAGATCTTCTTCGTTGGGGTCATGAACCCATGTGACAGATGACCACCGTCCGGCAGGTCAAGGCCCATGATGCGACCGTGTGGTTCAACGACAGCCGTGTAGACAGCGAAGTTGGCCGGAGTGCCGGACAGTGGCTGGACGTTGACGCCCCACTCTTCTGGGCTCAGGTCAAACAGCTCCAATGCCCTCTTCTGGGTGAGAGTCTCCATCTCATCGATGAACTCATTTCCACCGTAGTACCTGAAGGCAACATCACAATTATTAGATTCACATTTGTCCACACCAGGTACAATCTTAGGAATAAAAACATCTGTTCAAAAGACCTGACTCTCAGAAGGGTAGAGTAGTGACCTCTATCTGATCTGGGTCTTGACACACAGCCCTCTGTCTGACCTGACCTGACTATGTAGTACTGACCTCGACCTGACGTGACTCCCAAAGTACTTGCTTCTTCTCAACCTAACCTTATGGCTATTGTCATTTGCCCAACCAAGCCCCAAGAGTGATGACCCTCAGATTATTGATCTCTTCCCAAACTAGCATGATTCCTGACTTTTAAGGATGGGATGAAATTTGATTCGTATTCAAAATGTCATATTAGGGCATTTTTCTGGTATTCAATTCGAAAATTCGCAGCAAACGACTCTGGGTGGGATTCGTGCCCATGGCCACTGGATGATTCCTTGCCCTGGCAAGACATCTCAACACTGTTCAATATTCTAATTGAATTTGTTTCAACATTCGATTTGTATTCAACATTTTTAGGATATTCGATTCAAGTGAAATTTCATACTCGGCCCATCCTTACTGACCTTTGCCCAATCTGATCCTTGGGCTTGGCATACTGACCTTTGCCCGACCTGGCCTTCAGAGTATTTGTTGTTGAAGCAGGACCCCTAGGGCCTGTAGCACCGCCTTGCTGGCAAAGTTCTCACTGGCGATCAGTTCAAGGCCACTGCACTGACGATGTTTCTCCCGTTTCAAGATGGCGTACATGTCAGGGTCAAGGTCACCGATGTCATCCTGCATCTCCCACCGGGCATTCTTCACCTCATCCATGTTTGTTTTGCTGTGAACATTCACACAAACGTCCTTAAATAAATGTATATGGCCATATCACCTATGTCTAGCAAGACTGCAAGACAGGTTGTCAATTACTCATGGTGACTGTGAAAAGAGCAACAGAGTTCATGTCAGGGTTGGGACTGAATTCACTGAAATACTTGTTATTCGTATAGTTGGTACTTGAGTACATCTGTACTGTTTTTGTTGTGCAAAATATTGGTTATTCATACTTTACACACACCCACCCACCCACACACACACAGTTAAAACTACTGCTAATCATAATCACTACTCTTAAAATAATAATTGGATTTATGAGTACTTTGGAAGTTTGG
Source organism: Ridgeia piscesae (assembly GCA_025642075.2). NCBI lineage: Eukaryota > Metazoa > Annelida > Polychaeta > Sabellida > Siboglinidae > Ridgeia > Ridgeia piscesae. The sequence goes on from JAODUO010000453.1 coordinate 398,440, forward strand.
AATACTTTGTATGTATTTTATCATGGTAAACTTCCAATACAAATGTCTCATATGTTGCACTGATGATGTCCTCATTGTGTACTCAACACATTAAGTGGAGATAAGTGGAGAACCAAATGAAACACCTTTTGGGAAGGCCCCTTACTAATGTTTACTGCAATGACTTTGCAGGAGTGGTTCTCATTACTTGGCTGTAAGCATCGACCTACTAGGGAGGCTGCCATACATCACAGGGTCATCCCAGTCTGTTTGGATAGGAGTAGATGTGAGATCTAGATTTTTTAATAAATACAACATGTTGACCACACCCAGCTTGTAACAGCCTATGGTATAATGTTTCATGTTATTAGCTTTCCTTGCTTTATCTTATTCTCTTGTGTATTGGGGATGGCAATGATGCTCCTTCAGTAATAACAGTGTCTCACATTCACAACAGAATGTACCCATAATGTGTTTCTGAATGTGCTTTGAAATGTCACTGTCTGTATTTTTACTGGCACACTACGAAACCTTGCATGTTTTCATTCAGTCACCGAAAACATGAACCCTGAGATTGGCTTCATGAAGCATACTTAAAGTTACGCAATAACTTAGCATTACGTGTTTGTGTAAACTGTATTGTTTGCTTACTTAGAAAACATGTATTTTATTACGTCAATCACTTCAGCATCGTGTTCTTAGCCTCTCAGAAACAAAACTCTGGAGTGTGTACACATTTGAACCCTGAGGAGATATGCGCTGTCAGTTGGCTAGATCAACACAGCAGCTTCTTACTTAAGTGGTGTTGTTACTACTAGTACTACACTAGTGTCACTGTACTGGCCTCAGGGAAGTCTATGTCAACACGGCTGGGAATGTGATTCTTAATGATCCAACACTTCTTTCACTGAAGTTATTGACAATGGAAATAACATGACATAAACATTACAAGAACATGGATATTATCTTACATTCTGGTGCTTCACATAGAAAGTAATTTTTAAAGTGGCAAATATACCTCAAAAATTATTTGACTAACCACAATTCATAATTTATTGCAATATTGGTAAGTCCCAAACAATATACAAAGAGAAACTGAAATGTTTAGCAATTCTTCATAATGTTATGTGTGCATGGAATATCATCGAAACTGTTTTCTTACAGGAGCAGGCAATGAATATAATAGCTGCTTACAAAACATTGCCTAAAAGTATATGATATCAGTCAAGAAACCAATGCAGAGACTTTAGAAGGGAATAGAATTTGAAAAAATGTGGATATCTAGTCACAACCTTTGCTAAGTATAAACAATTCTGAAAATGTTGGATGATAATGTAATATGGTTTATTATAGAAACAATCCATTGCATTCAATAATTTCAGTTGTACTTAATACTGATAATATACATTTGATTATATTGTCGATGTTTCTATAATGAGGATGTTAAGCTACAGCTGGCAATGTTCTCTCCAATACATGTAAGACATGTCATTAATAAATTTTTTCCATGGTATACGATAACACAAAGAAAACAGAACACAGTTAAAGAATAGAGAAGTGGAGAAATCACAGCAATACCATTCTCATGTATGCACACATCATGATTACAATGATGAACGCTAACATAATTGTCATTACTCATGGACACATATGTTCATGACAACCGTATATATATATATATATATAAAGAACAACTGCATAAATATTATATTTTTCTTAATAGTAGAATGTAATTTTGTGAATTTCTTAAAAGCTATATTTAGAAAAGGGAATTAAATAGTCTAGTCTACCACTACCAGTGACTAGTGCAGATTGCAGACAATGCAGCTACAACAGTTTTTGGGACATAATTATTTATTGAACTTTTAAATTAAATTTGCAATTAATTGTTAACATTCACACATTGCTACATTATATTGTGTTACTGATACATGTCATTTGACATCTGCAGTTTTGGCTGTCAAACATGACAATATGGTGATCTGAAGTTATCAGAACTTTGATAACTTTGAATCAATAATAACATATTTTGGACGTGTGACTGTGTTGACACTAGTTCAGTTGACAGCATAAAACTGCACTGTCATCAGTGTTGACGACATGTGGTGGATGTTTAGAGTAATGCCATTTGACAGTATGGTGAATGAACACGGTCCAGTATTTCGACAACAATGATGAATGCCAATCAGTGAAGCGTGACTTCGTAAACACAGATCGCAAGCAGGCGTGACTCGCTGCAGCATGTTAACTAATCACGCCTGACAAAATCAATACAACTTTACGGGATATTTGTGATACTGACAGAGCGCACACATATTGTCACAACGACCACGTGTCGTCATAGCCAGCATATACACGAAGTGTGACTTTGGTCAGTTATGTCACACAGACTGACAGTCCGTGACAGTGACACAAGTCACAGATTCTGTGCACGATATGACCCCAGCCAGACGCGAATTATTTACGGTGTTTACACTGGGCATCCTTCAGTGTTATAGACCAATTCAATTGATGCGTGTTGAGGTTCGTGCAAGTACAATAGGGCCGTTATACAATTGTCTTCTGCGCAAGAAACTCCCGCTATACTGATAAACTTACCAAAGTCCACGTCGATCCACACGCCGATACCACCCTAAAGCATAAAGATACGGCAACGCGGTAAGAGCGTATTTTATACCTTACGACTGACCAATAGCCAACCTTCACACATTAACCAATCATGCGGACTAAAACGAAACGGAGCCCCCTTTCGTTTAACGAGATACCAATCACATAGTGTCGCCACCTGTAGGATTAAACAAATTTGTTTCTTAGGCGTCTTCTGCCAATTCGTAGACTCGTGGGCTACCTGATTTGTTATTGTTGCTCTTTCAGTCAAGTAAGCCCAGCCGTTTTCATGGTATCCGTTGTCACCCTTTATCTTTTCCTCGTAACTGCCCTTTCTACTCTTCTGTCAGTTTGAAGACTCCACCATTTAAATTCTCAGTTTATACAGTGCACACTTGTCCTCATCATTCAGGCTTGTCCTCATCATCCCTGGATCATCTAAACTTTAGTGTTAGATCAGTTGAAAATATTGTGAAATTCCGCCGTCATTTTAAAACTTACATTTACACCCTTGCGTATCCACCAAAGCTCCCTGGAGGATTAATCGATCTGTTGCCAACTAGAACTGTTGTCTGATCCGATAGAGATCGATTAATCGTTTTGTATTGATGCGCTTATTGCCTTATGATCGAGCATGAGTTTGGCTTCTAAGGCAAGCCTAAGGATTTAGGCGCAATATAAGTTATTCTCTTATTATTATTACTGTTATTAGTATTTCATTAGTACTTAAAATATATGTGTAGGAATAAATAATGATGTGTAATAATACATTTGATGTGTTTGTTTGATACAGGGAAGAAACTGCAGAACAAGGAGGATTTGAAGGAGATGGGCGAAATACAGTCGGGGTAAGTTCAACTTACCCCGACTGTATTTCGCCCATCTCTTAAAGTTGTCTTGTGGAAACTGCTGTTTTCAGAAGCACATGTGCTTCCTTTGTTCTGTCAAACGGCTGTTTTTGGTGAAATAAAATTATATGATCCTTTATCTAGATTTAATATGGTAAGTTTTGTAGCAGTGAAACATGCAAATCCTCCAAGATGGCAACATCTGTTTGACTCCTTTTATGTTTGTCTGCATCCTTGAACTTCTGAATAACAATGACCTTTCTCTTACTTGAGAGAATTGTGCAGTGATGAGTGCATCAGATTGTGACAATGTAAATGCGTTAAACCATGTAAACGTGTGCATTAATTCTCTTTGGCAGGATACGAGCTAGTAGTATTGATCTTATTTGTTTTTTATTTAATATGGTGACATGTATAATATCCGTATCTGCCACACAAGACCCTGATGACGTTTGTTTGAGTTGTGTGTTTCTCTTGCAGTATGGCCAGCACAATCATACAGGTGTACATCAAACAGATACTTGAGTCTTTCTTCCATCATCACTCACAAGTGAGGATGATTGCACTCAGTGTCATCACCCTCATCCTACGACAGGGCCTCGTGCATCCTCTACCGGTAGGTAATCACCCTCATTGTGTACTCACCCTCACCCTAACCCTAAGACTGTACCATGTACCCAGTGCAGGTAGGTAATCATGTGTGGTGTGTTGAATTTGAAGTACAAGGGGGTTATCTAGAGATACAGGCTTAAATAGGTTGATGAATACATAAATGTTATTAGTATAAAGTACGATGCACTCTGCATGTGAAAGAATGCCTGTTAACTAGATTATGGATGGTGTGTGGGGCTGTTGCAGATTGTACCATATTTGATCAGTATGGGAACAGACAGCGACAGCACCATCAGAGCAAAGGCTGACCAACAAGTACAAGAGCTCGACAAGAAGTACCTGGGCTTCATTCAGGTAACAACAATTAACACCAGACAGACAAGCAGGGTTACAAAGAATGGCACTGATAGATGGTAGACCCGCATTTAATCATTGTACCAGATGAAGCTTGATCATTTGTGGCCATAACTGCCTGCAGATAAGCTGGCCTTTAATGACTTATATGCGGTGCCATCTGCAGAAATATGACATTATTCATGTAGCAGAATACAATTAAGTGTAATGATAATAACCGAAGAACCTGTGTAAATACAGCAAATAGCTGTGTATAACTGGTGTGTTGTTGCAGGCTATGGTAAAACAATAATTAACGTAGCATTTGCTGTGCGATAGGATTATATGGCTAACAATTGGAACAGTTTGAGTTACCATTGTTTGACAAATATTTCACTTAATGATGAATCAGAGGGAACGTTTAAAAAAGGGTTATAAATTGTGAAGAACATAATACTAAAAAAGTGAAACAATCAGCTTTGGATTTAGAACTTGGCATATTTAGCAGTGTTATTGGTACATGCCTGTAACTCAGCTATATTGGTGCTCCAGATAAAGGCAATGCAGGGAATCAAGATGTACAGACTGCAAGAAATCCTGCAGCGAGATCCATCTGAGCTGATCCGTGGCATCCGCACGGATGACGACAACATCATCTGTCTAAACAGCTTCATCTACTCCCTGATCCGAAGTAACCGTGGACAGAGACGTGCCATGCTCCAGTCTCTGCTCAACATGTTTGATGAAACGGGGGTATGTTATTTGGTTTGCACATCACGTAGATATGCAGGGTTGGAATTGTGTGTTAGGATGATTTTATAACCATACGAGTGAGGATGGATGGTTCAAATCTGTATTGTTTTTCATAGTTAGTTAGCCTTTTTCTTGTGATATTTCACCATCAGTGTCATCACATTCAGTGTAAGTAAGTTCGTAAATAAGATGGACACTCGCATATCTATGACAGTTTCCACAAGAGCGACCCAAGCCATAGCCCCCTGTCTATGTGTTGTCCATCTATCTGATACAGTTTGATGGTGATGAAACAATATGCCAAAAGTAAAAATATACTGATTGTGATGTCATAACTTAAAACAGACGTATTTTGGTGTCTTTGAAACTGTTGGACTTGGCACCTCCTAGTTGTCTCAAGTACAGAATACAATCTGTTCTTTCATCTTATTATGGTAGTCTTGTAAATAATACACGTTTCATAAGGAATGCAGTGTCAACAATAACCTAACCTAAGTAAGTTATGATTTCCTTTGCATTTTGATATACTAGCAAAAATGCCCCCACATACATTAACTTCTATGAAATAAGATGCTTGTGTATTCGGAGGCAGACTGCATTTGTATGCTAATACATTAATTTTCATGAAATAAAATGCTTGTGTATGAGGATGCAGACTGCATTATGTGTGTGTGTGGAATATTGTGTATGTTTGTGGGTGATTGCAGAAAGCGACGTTGAGTGAGCTGATCTACATGGCAGACAACATGGCCTTCCTGCCCTACCAGGTTCAGGATGAGCCTCTCTACATCATTCACCAAATCGACATCATTGTCTCGTTGTCAGGCTCAAACATTCTGCAGTCATACAAAGAGGTAGGTAGTTTGTTTCTCTGTCAAAACGAGGTCATCATCGCCTCTCCGTCTATGTCCCTTGTGGAGAGTTGTGGGGTGGGGCCAGTATCAGTTGATCTTTGTGTTCTCTCGAGTATTTGTGTCTAGTTTCTGTCTATCTATTGTGCTAACAGATGATATGCCATTCTCTCCCATACACGGCTGGTCCCTCCCACCCTTTTTAAAACCTCTCAGTACTATCTTATTTCTGTTAGTATTTAGTATGTTTTTCTGTTTTCCATGTTCTCTTGGTCAATCTCATCATGCTTATTCAATAATCAGCTGTGTTTTATAAAACAAGTAGTTACATAAAAAGTACTTTTAAATATTTCCGAGTGTCAGTGGCAGAAACAGATGTGCATTGGCACTTCTGATGGTGCATTTCTTTGCAGTCTGCAGCATCTCCTGTTCTGTGTACACTTGGTGCTGTCTACGACATCTTGTTGGATGTGTTCGGAGTTCAGTCTCTTATTCTCGTATTCTGCTAGAAGTCACATTCCTCCTTTTGATATTGTGAAACTTTGTATTCAATTACGCATGGATAATCACAGAGATAAAATTATGTTTTCTCATATTAAATAATGTACTACAAAATGTCATACTTTAGTAAAACAAGTTTGTTTTGTAGCAATGACACTTGGAGTTGTGATGTTCATATTCTGTAGTCACAGGAGAATGAATCTTTGCTGTTTCTTCAGGTTTTCTTTCCTGGAGCAGCTGTTTAGACAGAGCTAAGCTTGAAGACGATGATGATGAGGAGTTGAACACATTATTAGGTTGGTAAAGTAATCGCAACACATCCATTGCAATAACCAATATAATTTATTCATTTGTTGCACAGTATCATACTTGCCCAAAAAGAACAATCCATACTTTACTACAGAAGTCATCATTAACTTTCTGCATGGTTCAATGTAAAATCTGCCGTCATCACTCACTCAGTTTACAAGCAAATAACTGTAACATCAACTGTTTTTGATCTAGTTCGAGACTTGAGGAAATGTTGGTATTACCAAACCGTTATTGGTTGTTTAGGAAGTTACTACATGCCTTGTGATGGACATGTTTTTTGGGCGTTGATCTATTTTTAAACCAGCGCTTGGTCTGTGTGGTAGTTTCTTAACTGTTTGTTTAAAACGTTACCAATTCCTTTGATTGCATTTAATTAACTTTAGGCACAGTAAATTTGGTACAAAGCCCTGTTTGTTTGCACCGATATCAATCGTGTTTGTCTCCTGCCAGTTCGCTGTAGCTTCGGCAAAGGCGCCCATTCGCGGAAACCACAGTGAATGGGCGCCTTCGCCAGCTTGTAAATGGCAATTAAATTGCTTACGAATCGGGCGGTGATGAACAATAATTATGATACTGAAATGGCAGTCGACAGTTAGGTTATGTTTTTTCACTACGTCTGTTTATAACCCGGTTCCATTTAGTGGACCCCAACTACCGCATTATAGCGAGGCGCAACTGTAATAAGTTCTCTTGTTAGCCTCCGTGAAGTTTGTTGACATTTGTGTTGTTCCTTACAGCAAAATTCACCGCTACTCGCCAACAGAACAGGAAAAGGTGTGGGACAAACCTCTGAACCGCAAAGCAAAGATGACCTTTAACCCAAGCCAAGCAATGGATCTGGTTAGAGAGGGCACCCAAGACTTACCACAAGATGATGATACCAAATCTAAGTTGATTCAGGGCTACTTAGATGTGAGTGCACTTTGTTAGTGTTCTATTTGAATAAAATAGCTGGATATGATTTCTCGTTCACAATCTAAAAATTGTGATCGTGAAAATGTCTACGAACTAGTTGTGTTTTAAATATTTTATTATTGTCTAAACTGGGGGTTTATTAATGACACAACTGGAGGTGAAAATGTTATAATAGAAAATATTACCCTAAATTGGACACAAGGATCATCCTGACTAAATAGACATGGTGTTAGTCATGTAATATTGTATAAACAGTTTCTCTTCTGACATATAATTAAGCACAATTTTGAAAATACAATTTCTCTGCTATCTGTATGAAATGGGCATTTAGCATGCAAGCCTATGCAAGGTAAATATGATATTTGAATGGAAATGTTTTAATACATTGATGGTAAAGAACTGATAAGACCACCCCTAATGAATGCCCACTCTCTTATTTCAGTTCAAACAGCTCATGCTGTCCATAGACGATGACATTCCCCCACCCCCCTCTCAGTCCGGTCATGGCACCCCAGCTGCTGCAGGCACGCCATCTGGTGGCCAGGCAGGGGGCAATGCAGCGGACGCAGCACAAGGTGGCCCTGAAACTGGCGAATCACAAGACTCAAAACCAGTTGCCGTTATTGATATCTCCGGGGATGGCGATGGAGATAATGGTGGCCAAAAGGTGAGCACGGTCATTTCGTCATAATGACACTTGATTTATTTATTTATGATTTATTTTAGAACTTATTCAGTCTATTTATTTAGTTAATTTAGGTATATAATTACATTTGATTTACTGTATGACGTCTGTATGACAAATTTTAAAGCAACTCATTGTAGATATTTGTGTCGAGGATGGACGCAGTCGCTGGATCTGTGTTTCCCAATTCTTTATTCACAGTATAAACAAGACAAGACCCTGTAACAATAACAGAGGTGTTACCCACATGTATAAAATTACACATATATACAATAAAACACAGGTTTACCTTTACCATAGATCAAATAGCACAATACAACCAAAAGATTTCAAAACATCTGCTCTCTGTTGACACTTTATGACAATTATCAAACACTAAGACAAATACATACCAACACTCCAAATGGCAAATATAATATAGAAATGCAAGACTAAATCACGATATATACCTGCCCACAGTCAGACGTCAGGACTATATTCTCAGGCTTCTTGCTTCCAAAGCATTTATGAAGCAATCACGCTGCAGGACAAAAATATGTTTCTACATTGCTCATAATAAAAACCAGCAACATCTACCATGTACACATTAAAACACCTTTTGAATGAAACTCAAAAGGCATTTATGTGGGCAACAAAACCAGAGCTTATATTCGGGTGTATATGGTAAATATAATAAATTAGGACGCTGACCAACTCATCCAATCAGTGTCCAGCCTCCTTCCTCGATATTTCTCGAGCTTGAAAAGGTAAATATCAGATTCGCTCTCGATTTGTGTTGAAAAATTACGTTACGAGGTTCAGTTTAATGCGACATTTATCATTTTGTGGTTTAATACTATCGTCGCGAATTTGTTGACCGATTGTTTTTGTTATTGCACGAGCGAATCGCACTAATGGCGATGATTAACATCGCTGTTGTGGGTCATTCCTTTGTTCGCCGTCTGGCGACTTTCTCGCTCGCCCATCGGTCCATGAACCTCGATCTGGATGAGCGGTATCAAGTTACCTTTATTTCGAGAGGGGGGTTAAAAGTGCAGCAGCTATACTCTCTAACCCGGGATATTGTAATTGCCAGTCGCGATGTATTTTTTTTTGACATTGGCACAAATGATTTGACTACATCTCCCTATGTTGACGTGGGCGATAAAGTGTTAGCTTTTGCATCGTATCTCACTGTGATGGCAGAGGTCCGTTCCGTAGTGATTTCCCAAATGTTTTACCGAGATTCTGCCGTTTCCATGTATCCAGTCGATGATGAGTTTAATACCCATGTCTTCCTCTACAATAAATACATGTTTGAGGCCACCAAATCTTTTGACAACGTCCACTTTTGGTCACATAAAGGGGTTTGGTCGAACTGGCAGCAGTACTTGTTGAACGGGGTCCATTTAAATGACGAAGGCAATACGAAATATTTCAACAGTGTTCACGGGGCCGTTATTGCTGCCGCAAATAAATTGTAGTTTTTTCTTGATTGGTGAAAGTGCGTCATTGATTTGCTATTTGCTTTATATCCTCCCGGGCCTTACTTAACTTCCGTATTGGGCGTTTTCTACACCGGTTCTCTGCTTTGCAGGTTTCCATTGTGCCTTTTTTAAGGCTTATGTAATATGTCAGGCTGTGCCCTTTCCAGGACTTACAACGGCAATTTCACTGCCATGTGTAATTGTAAGTTGTTCGCCAGTATGGCTGTGCCTTTTTCGGGCCGTGTAAATGTCAATTCTCTGCCATTATGGCTGTGCCTTTTTAAGGCCATGTAATTTGATATTTTCTGCCATTCTGGCTGTGCCTGTTTCAAGGCCGTGTAATTGTTTCGCCATTTTGGCTGTGCCTTATCAAGGACGTGTAATTGCTTTGCCATTCAGGCTGTGCCTTTTTAAGGCCGTGTAAAATATTCACCATTCTGGCTGTGCCTGTTTAAAGGCCGTGTAATTGTTTCGCCATTTTGGCTGTGCCTTATCAAGGACGTGTAATTGCTTTGCCATTCGGGCTGTGCCTTTTTAAGGCCGTGTAAAATATTCGCCATTCTGGCTGTGCCTGTTTAAAGGCCGTGTAATTGTTTCGCCATTTTGGCTGTGCCTTATCAAGGACGTGTAATTGCTTTGCCATTCAGGCTGTGCCTTTTTTAAGGCCGTGTAAAATATTCGCCATTCTGGCTGTGCCTGTTTAAAGGCCGTGTAATTGTTTCGCCATTTTGGCTGTGCCTTATCAAGGACGTAATTGCTTTGCCATTCGGGCTGTGCCTTTTTTAAGGCCGTGTAATTGGATATTTTCTGCCATTCTGGCTGTGCCTGTTTAAAGGCTGTATACTTGTTTCGCCATTTTGGCTGTGCCTTATCAAGGACGTGTAATTGCTTTGCCATTCGGGCTGTGCCTTTTTAAGGCCGTGTAAAATATTCGCCACTCTGGCTGTGCCTGTTTAAAGGCCGTGTAATTGTTTCGCCATTTTGGCTGTGCCTTATCAAGGACGTGTAATTGCTTTGCCATTCGGGCTGTGCCTTTTTAAGGCCGTGTAAAATATTCGCCACTCTGGCTGTGCCTGTTTAAAGGCCATGTAATTGTTTCGCCATTTTGGCTGTGCCTTATCAAGGACGTGTAATTGCTTTGCCATTCGGGCTGTGCCTTTTTAAGGCCGTGTAAAATATTCGCCATTCTGGCTGTGCCTGTTTAAAGGCCGTGTAATTGTTTCGCCATTTTGGCTGTGCCTTATCTAGGACGTGTAATTGCTTTGCCATTTCGGGCTGTGCCTTTTTAAGGACGTGTAAAATATTCGTCATTTGGGCTGTGCCTCGCCTAGGCCATGTAAGTGTAACTGGAGTGCCTTGTTATTTTACACACTCCCTGTCCGGTTTTCGTTTGCACGCTGTTTCAGAATGCCTCCATAACGTAAACGTGTCGCCCAAGCACCAGCTCGATATCGTGCGACACCTGTGGGTCCTCCTAGCAAACGTGCCAGGACAGTGGAGGGGCCTGAGGATGGACCAGTCGTCTCACCGGTGGATCCTGTTGACCTTCCATCCGTGACTGACGTACTGCAACAGCAGATGCACTTGATGCAGGCCCAAATGTCATCCATCCAGGAGGTGGTCATTGGGATGGCTGCATCCTCCCAGTCAGTGCCGTTAGCACCACCTGAGGCAACTTCTCCTCCATTGCCTGGGGCAGCTGGGTCTGCAGCGGCTGCCATAGATGCTGGGGTTCTAGGTGAGGAATCCCCTCAGTTTCCCACCAATATTCAGTTTTTTTCCGCTGTGCCCCTTGGTAGTTTGGTCGACACAAAAATTAAGGAACGGATTTGGTCCAACCAGTACATCGATTTGGGGCTGCTGATTAGCGAGGCAGCTCACGAAACTACATATTTTTCATCTACCCTGTCTTTTGAGCAAAATTCCACTCATCGTATCAAATCCATCAACTCCATCGAACAGTGGTCTGATGCATTCCTCATTTTCATGGCCATTTACACCGAACACTGCCCATCTGACTTCACCTACGGATTTCCGCTTTCATTTCAAGGTGATCTCAGCCATAGGGCGATACCATGCAACCACCCATCTCTGTTAGACAATCTGTCCATGGCCAGGGATATGATTAACCAAGAATGTAACCTCGGTCGTATTGCTGGACCATTCCCCTTACTTCCAATTCCTAATTTGGTTATATCACCCTTGGGACTTATCCCCAAGGCAGAGCACAGAAAATTTCGTATCATTCACGACTTGTCGTTTCCAAAGGGAAATTCAGTTAATTTTGGAATCCCTAAAGAATTTTGTTCGGTAACATATAAGGATTATGACTACTTCGTTTCATTACTCACTTCCGTGGGTCAGGGTTGTTTCATTGCCAAAGCCGATATTGAATCTGCTTTTCGGATTATTCCGGTTCATCCTAATGATTATCATCTGCTTGTGTTTTCTTTCGACAGGCAATACTATTATGACCGTTGCCTGCCTACGGGTTGCTCCATTTCCTGCAAAATCTTTGAGCAGTTACAAACCACCTGTCATATCATGCATATGTCTCACATCCTGTCATATTATGCATATGTCTCACATCCTCGATGATTATATTTTTCTCTCAGTCGCTTTGCACTTCCTATTTGCAGCAGTTTTTCTCTCTGGCCGAGTGGTTGTCCATTCCCATTAAGCACAGCAAAACAGTCTTGCCCTCTACTTGTGTGGTAGTACATGGCATAGAAATTGACACAGTTAAAATGGAAGCTCGGCTCCCACAGGACAAACTTGATGCTGCAATTACCCTGGTTAGGTCCTTCAGTCGCCGCAAAAAGGTCACTTTGCGAGAATTACAAAGGCTTCTCGGAACTTTAGCATTCTGCACTAAAGTTCTTATGTCTGGACGGCCTTTTCTCAGACGATTATATGACCTCACACTGGGCCAGGTAAAGCCGCATTTTCATATACGCCTCGGTAAGGCGGCACGTCTTGATTTAGCAGCATGGTCTCTCTTTCTTGAGAATTTCAATGGCGTGTCACTTCTCCTTAATGATCAGTGGCATTCTTCCGAAAAGCTCGAATTGTTCCCGGACGCTTCAGATTTAGGGTTTGCTGGTTTACTCCAAGGACAGTGGTTTCAAGGGCGTTGGCCGTTGTTTTGGCAGAAATCTCATATTGCCATTAAGGAATTATTTCCTATCGTCCTTGCCTATGGCCCAATTCTCTGAAAGATCAACGACTGCTTGTGTTATGTGACAATGAAGCAGTGGTCCATGTCATCAATAATCAAACAAGTAAGGACAAGGACCTTATGTCCCTTATCCGTCAGTTGACTGTGGCTCTCATGAACAATAACTTGATTTTACGAGCAAAACATGTCCCAGGTAAACTCAATATAATTGCTGATGCTCTATCTCGGTTTCAGGACACGCCGGAACTGCGTCAGCAGTATGGCCTCGCGCCTGTGCCATCAGTCATCCTGCCGGAACTCCTGCCTTGGTAACTGTAATACAGCAACTTTTAGATGCTTCATTGTCCGATCTCACCACAAAAGCTTATCAAAAAAGCATTACCATGTTTCACCAATTTTCTCATTCTGAACTTCATCTCACACGCTGGTTTCCAGCCACCACAACGGCAATAGTTTCTTTTATAGCTTTTTGTTTTCAAAAAGGTTATGCACCATCGTCAGTTACTAGTGTCATTTCAGCAATTTCATATGTGCATAAGATGCACAATCTTGCTGTTCCTACTGCTACATTTGTGGTTCGCAAATTTTTACATGGGGCGACAAAATTGAGGACTTCATTTGATCAGCGGACGCCCGTCACAAAATTTATCCTGCACCAGTTGGTTCATTCCACACCTCACATTTCAGATTGTTACTATCACAATGTTTTAACTGCAGCAATGTATTTGCTCGCTTTTCACGCTTTTCTTCGTATAGGGGAAATTGCAGTCACCTCTACAGCACAACGAGGTCAGGTCTTACAGGTGACCCAGTTCACAGTGCCATCTAGTGGCTGTACTGTGTTTTTTTTTATGCATACAAGCATTATGCCCACCAGTGACTTTAGCTATTCCAGTCCATACCGAATCGCCATGTTGTCCGTTTCAAGCTATGAGTGCCTATTTGGCTCTACGAGGCGTTTCTCCAGGCCCACTTTTTATTTTTTCAGGAGGAGCTCCAGTTACAAAATCATTCTTCGCTACTCAGTTGAAAAAATCTCTCACTTGGGCAGGCCTATCACCTTCGTGTTACAAGGGTCATAGTTTTCGAATAGGTGCTGCTACAGCAGCGGCAATGCAGGGGGTCTCGGACGAGGAAATTCAGCGTATGGGGCGTTGGCAATCAAACGCATTCAAGAAGTACATTCGCATTCCAATGTTGCATTTGCGGTAATGTACTTGATTTGTACGCTGTGGGGATGCTAACGTCAGATGACAGATATAAAAAGTTGTGCTTTCTGCTTAGGCGGGGCATTTGGATCAACAAATGCTTGAATTCATCCACTTTTTACACAACCATACCATCGAACATGTGCTCTGAATGTTTTCTGCTTAGGTGGGACATGCTCTGTCACATACAGTAATGTATTATTCATTCTAGGTGTCATCATTTCACTGGTGCTATTCATTGCTGATGGTGTCCTTCGATGGGTTATGTGGATGCTTTCTACTTAGGTGGGGCATTGCATGTAACACCGCCATCGAACATGTGCTCTGAATGTTTTCTGCTTAGGTGGGACATTCTCTGTCACATACAGTAGTGTATTATTCATTCTGGGTGTCTTCGGGTGCTATTCATTGCTGACGGTGTCCTTCGATAGGTTATGTGGATGCTTTCTACTTAGGTGGGGCATTGCATGTAACACCGCCATCGAACATGTGCTCTGAATGTTTTCTGCTTAGGTGGGACATTCTCTGTCACATACAGTAGTGTATTATTCATTCTGGGTGTCTTCTGGTGCTATTCATTGCTGACGGTGTCCTTCGATAGGTTATGTGGATGCTTTCTACTTAGGTGGGGCATTGCATGTAACACACCTTGCTCTTTATATGTACTCAGTTGGTGGTGGCAACCTACAATGTGTCACTGTTGCGTTAATTAAATATGTCGGTATCTAGTGTTTTCTTATAACACACTCTACCTTTCATTTGTTGCACATTATCAGGTTGTGTGATTTGTAATCATCAGGTGTTACGCTTACAGTTCACATATGTGTTATTCATTAACTAGGGCGTACTGCATACTATGTGGAATTTAAATTTCGCCCTAGGGAGGCACCCATTTAGTGTTTGTGTATATGGGTTTTATATGTAGCTGCATGCCTGCTTTCTGCTTAGGCGGGGCATTTTACGTAGCTATGATAGTTTGTACAGGTGCATTTGTCTACCATTAGCTCTTTGTTTTTGACACACATGTCACTTACGGGTTTGTTAGGCCGTCTGCCAACGCTGTTAGCAACCTTTTCGATGCCTGCAGTTATCTATATTCGGTAGTATTCTGACACATAGTTGGTGACCTTTTGCCTCAAGTTACGTAACTTTCCTTTGTGACACAAATCCTGTGGGGTGGGGGGAGCCATTTCTGAAATAGGTATTACAGAAGTGGCCTGGTGTGGTTGCTTCCCCCACCTTTGCTGTCAGTCTGTGTGTTTGTTATAACGTGTATAACTGTGATGACATTGTATACTATTGTATTGGAATTATTTTGTGCTAGTTATACATAGAGTTGGCTTACTTTTAAGCTCACATACAAACATATATCTGACTTGTGTTTTCAGCAAACTAGCCACGTCTCTGTGTCACAAATGTTGTTGGTAGAGTTGTCCCACATAAAAACACCTTTTGAATGAAACTCAAAAGGCATTTATGTGGGCAACAAAACCAGAGCTTATATTCGGGTGTATATGGTAAATATAATAAATTAGGACGCTGACAAACTCATCCAATCAGTGTCCAGCCTCCTTCTCGATATTTCTCGAGCTTGAAAAGGTAAATATCAGATTCGCTCTCGATTTGTGTTGAAAAATTACGTTACGAGGTTCAGTTTAATGCGACATTTATCATTTTGTGGTTTAATACTATCGTCGCGAATTTCCCACCCTCCTACCCCATCGTCACCTGGGTATTTCTAACTGGTTTTGATCTATGCCGTTTTATTGTTACATAATTGCAAATACACTAGTATTTTGTTACCACGTGTCTACTACTTTATTGTATTGACTGTAGGAGAGCACTGTCTTGTATATCATAAATTTTCTTACATTGTCGATTTATTTAATACACTTGTCTACTACGAGTGCACTTTCAAGGGGTTTTAGGGCGAGGACATGTGCTCATGTCCAAACGCTTTCCCCTTGCTTAGAACCTATAACTATAGCATACTTTGTTAGAGTAGTTTCCACCACCTGCGTGTGGTTGCTTCCCCCACCTTTGCTGTCAGTCTGTGTGTTTGTTATAACGTGTATAACTGTGATGACATTGTATACTATTGTATTGGAATTATTTTGTGCTAGTTATACATAAAGAGTTGGCTTACTTTTAAGCTCACATACAAACATATATCTGACTTGTGTTTTCAGCAAACTAGCCACGTCTCTGTGTCACAAATGTTGTTGGTAGAGTTGTCCCACATAAATTACATCAGTGCTGACCCCTAGTGATCATCCTCGTGCCAAACACCCAGACTTGTACAACTACAAGTCAACAGTTTGCACTCATTAATATCAAACTTCAGAATCTTAATTTGTGATTCATAACCAACAACCATGCTGTGACACTAAACACGTTCTCTCACGATACAAACTATTAGAAAGACTAATTAAAGATCACCTGGTTGATTTTCTTGTTAAAAATAAATTGATAAACCCATCTCAACATGGGTTTTTAAAAGCGAGGTCATGCTTAACAAATATGTTATGTTTTTTGGAAGATGTCACAAAGTGGCTAGATGAGGGATCACCAGTAGATATAATCTACTTAGATTTTTAAAAAAGCCTTTGACAAAGTGCCACACCAAAGACTACTACTTAAACTAAAGGCCCATGGCATAGGAAATGGAATGATCAACTGGATAGAAAAATGGCTTATTGATAGAACACAAAGAGTAGTAGTTGATGGGGAGGTTTCAAACTGGAAATCGGTTTTGAGTGGAGTACCGTAGGGATCAGTACTGGGACCTATTTTATTCTTAATATATATCGATGATTTGGATGATGACATAACAAGCAAGGTGTTGAAGTTTGCGGACGACACAAAAGTGTTTAGGAAAATTAAAAGTGATGCAGATAGACAGCATTTACAAGATGATCTTAATAAGTTGATAGAATGGTCTGAGAAGTGGCAAATGCTGTTTAATTTTGGAAAGTGTAAGTGCCTTCACACAGGACATGGGAATGAAGATGCACAATATACAATGGGTGATACTGTACTAAATACTACCTTAAAGGAAAAGGACTTAGGGTTAACTATTAGTGCTGACATGAAGGTATCAGAGCAGTGTGGAATTGCAGCAGCGAAGGGAAACCAAATTCTTGGATTAATTAGGCGAAATATAGTGTACAAAGAAAAAGAACTAATAATACCGCTGTATAAAACAATAGTTAGGCCTCACTTAGAATATTGTATACAAGCATGGAGGCCATATCGCAAGAAGGATATTGATATGCTAGAAAGAGTACAAGGAGAGCAACCAAAATGATACCAAAACTCAGGAATATTAGTTATGAAATGCGTCTAAAAGAATGTGGTTTAACAACAATAGAAACCAGAAGATTGAGAGGAGATCAGATTGAGGTGTTTAAAATATTGAATGGATATGAAAATATTGACAGAAATATTTTTTTCACAGTCAAGGAAGAGAGAAGGACTAGAGGACATGGAGTTACATTAGCAAAGAAGCAGTGTAGACTAGATATTAGACAATTTTCATTTTCACAAAGAACAGTAAACGAATGGAACAGATTATCAGCTGATTGTATAGGTGCTAGTAGTGTTAATATATTTAAAAATAAAATTGACATATACCTAAGATGGGCGGGGTATACTTAGATAGATAGGTTGGACTCTCGATAAGCCAAATGGCTTCCTAGTCCACCTGCCATCTAGAGTTGAATCTCTAGGTGGCAATCTTGTTAAATCTTGTTAAACATAGACCCCTTCCATTCATTCGGACAAAACCCCCTCATAGATACTAGGTATGCATACATGTAAGCAGTTAAATAACAAGAAAACAGTTACAATCCCAGCAATCTGGATAGCCAAGTTGACCCATGCTGCACCATGGTTTCGCCATTTTCTGAAGCCACATTCACAAACATAATGGTGTTAGGAGGGTAACTTGCTTATAGTAACAGTGGCAGACAGGCTCAGACTAGTGGGGTTTTGTCCCCGATTCGCCCCAACACCATGTTACCATACCATCACGTTGTGCATTTAACACACCTCGTTCATCATTTCACCCAGGGGAACACTGCATTATGAAGAGTTTAATGTTCTCAAAGAATCCCTTTACATTATAATTTGGGACATGAAAATGCTCTTTACTAGTCCAAGAAGAATACCTGTAATTGTATTGCCATTTCTGCAAACCACTATTCATTATAGCCATTATTTGCTTTCTAAAGCGCCATTCCATGTCAGAAGATCTAATGGCTTCAACCACATCAATGTCTTAGATTTGGCAGATATGTAAAAAAATAGCTTATTCTGAAAGTGTGGGCTTGATGTGATGATTTTCAAAATTTTGGTGGATTTGTAAAATTAAAAGAAAACTTAAAATATTTGTCATGATGAACTAAAACACTATTTTAAAGGGGCTCATAAAAGGTGCATATTTAACAAAGAGCCTTGAAATTTGGGACATAGAATAAATAATGACACATGGGGAATACAGGGAGGTGATACAGTGTCTTATATATTGATGCATATTTATATAATCAGTATTAATATCTACATCTTCAAACAAATGTCTCATATAAGATAAAGAAACCAAAACACACTACATTAAATGAATAATACAATTACCAAATGTCATGTTTGTTATAATATAGTTACACTTTGGACTGTTTGGAGGTATCCTGGTTTCACTCCTGGTACCTACCTGGATAGTCCTAATATTGACTTTGTTCCAGACACTGGGAAAGCCTGATTGTTATCTGGCCAATTTCAATGGTTCTTTAAAAAGGTCCTACCCAGCACTCATTCACACAGGCAGTAGGACAAGCCCAATTAACTTCCCATTCATCAAATTCATCCACTGATTAATGTTTGACCAGTAGCTTAATTTTCCTAATTTTCTTGGTCATTAAACACCATTGCCTGCACAGCAATACTCCCAATTGTCTGTAAAATATCCTTCACACATACAAAAATATCAAAGTTCAATTCCTTTTTATTCAATTCCAATTTAATGAAAAATCTTTCATTTCCCAAATTTCCCGATTCAATTCGATATCTTCCCATTCATTTTTGTTCAAACTATTCCAATTCCTGCCCCAATTCTGGAAGTGAATTGGAATTTAATTGATAAATTTCTTTTTGAATTGACCCGCCATGAGCCATTAGAGGGCTCTTGTTTCACAATTTCTTATAAATTTAAAGTTTACTATAGTTTTATATGTCTAGGTCAAGTTTTAATTTTGGGGCATCCGACTCATTAAATTATGTAAGGGCTCAGGTCTGGCTGGGTACATCAATTTCATTCCAATCAATTCCAATTCCTGCTCCAAATTCATTGCAATTCGTTTTATTTAATTCCAAAAAATTTTTTTTCAAATTTTAATTTCCATTAAATTGTTTTTCCCAATTCCCATAATTCACATAAAAAAAGTTAACCTAAAATTTAATATCTTTAATTATCAAAGGGGGTATAAGACTTTTATTTAAAACAATTTGGTGGGAAAATTAAGCATAAAAGGAAAAACTTAAAAAAACATTTATTGGTACATTTTAAAAAATATTAAAATTTAAACAACATTTTAATAAATTATGGTTGTCGATCACATTCTGGTTATAATCTACAAGTGTTATCCCCGGGGCTTATGTTGGCATTGGTAATCTTACTGCTTTAACTCTTTACAGGTTGGACTGTTTGGAGATATCCTTGCTTCACTTGTGGGAAAGTGTGATTGTTATCTGGGCAATTTCAATGGTTCTTTGAAGGAGTCCCCAGCTACTCATTCACACAAGGCATGTAAGACAAGCCAAATTGACTTCCCATTCATCAGTTTCATCCACTGATTAACTGTTGGATAATGTTTGACCAGCAGCTTGTCCAAGTTTATTGGTCATTAAGGTCATTAAACACCATTGCCTGTGCAGCAATACACCCCACTATCTGTAAAATATCCTTTGCAGCATCACAAAATGATAAGATGCTCATTTCCCTTTTTATTTTAATTTTAATTTTTTGTTCCAAATGATTCGATTCAAATTCCTGCTCAAATATTGGAATTGAATTGATCAATTCCATTTCTTTTTGAATTGACCCCCACCCATGGGTTCAACATATAACCACATTACCTTTTTTTAAATAAATACTTCTCCACACGTAAATACAGTTGATTAGTATTGTGAATGTGTAGCATATGCTAATACTAAATGACAGCACATCCATTTTTTGCAGCGCAACATGGACACCTAATCAACCTGAGAATTGAGAAAAAAGCTCACTGACGCGACATGGTAAACAAAACTAAGAGCATTGCCGTTGGCCTAGATAAATAAAGCAAATCCCCTAAAACAAAAATGTCATGTATGTCAATGGGATTGCACAAGAAATTATCTAAGCAACTAGCTATCTAAGCAAAATAAATATGGGGGCTAGAAACCACCCAACACCCCCACACAAGTTTTGTTTACCATGTCGTTTTTTTGTGTAATTAAAGGCATTGCCATTTTCCACCCAATTTTGTTTCAGTTCTTCTTGCTATCTCGCGCTCCATAAACTGAGCAAAGCACAGCAGATCCCTTTACTTTTTTAAAAAGGGAGCAAAATAGGGATTTAATCCATAGATTAATTACATTTTTCTCACAGCACCAACCTTGTAAACATTGTCCAGCCACATCTGGACAAGGTGCCAGAAAAACAAATTGATGAAGTCATCGACAGCCACTATTTTAGAAAACCTGAAGGTATTTTATGAAATAATTAATTGTCAAACTAATACATGTACAGTTTGCTATTAGCGATCCATATGTTCTTTTGCTCATAAATTTCGTCATTAAAAATTAATGTGACATGCATTTTAAATGAACAGTGTTACATGCACTCCAGTGATGAAGCCTTCAATGGGGTTTTGTTCGCATAGAATTGGAAATCTTTATAATTCTGATCTGTGTCCATTTTAACATAGCAGCTGTAGAATTGTAGGACACCTATGGCAAAGACAGAGAAGTAGAGTGTGAACATTGCAACAAGCTGGAACTGCTTAAACAGAAACCGGAACCCCGTAAATTTTATCACCCATTGAAGAAGCAGAAGCTGGGCCAAGTGAAAAACGTATCAGGTAAAGTTCATACTCCATATAATGCATATCATATGAAACATGCGGGCATCATTTTTTACATTGTCAATTAAGATGATCATGTTCATGTGTCAATTAAAAGGCAATTATGATATATAGCTCAAAGCATTACAGCTAATTCATGTTGGCTGTCCACACGCCTGAGTCCCCCCTGTCATTGAGACTGGGGAGAGCAAATGA
>JAODUO010000453.1:425000-440000 GCA_025642075.2 Ridgeia piscesae
TAGTTATGTTGGCAACATATATATTTGAAGAGGGGCCATGGCCCGCCCCAATCACTGAACATTTGGGGGGTAGACTTTGCACCCAACATTGCTTGCCTGATTCATAGAGTGACACGATGCAGAGGTTACAGGGATGCCTGTGTGGGACTTCCTAAACCCACCTTTTGGCAAAGAAATTTGCCATCACTCAAAATGGGATCAAGTTACACGAGTGCGGGAATCCGCTGGTTTCTTCGTAGGCGATATAGGTATCCACCAGGGCGACCAGGCTACAATCCAAGGGGACAGGACAAACACAAATTAATAATCTATAATGTGTTTGATGGCTAATGCCTATTAATATATCACCACAAGGGTGAAAAATTACAGAGACCGGCATGATGAATATTTACTGGACTAAGATCAAATTGCAGGCTGCGGCCAACCAAGCAATTTATCTAGTGATTTTCCACTAGGTAGTCAGAAGATTATATCTGAATTCGTATAATTTTTTATAAATTTTACTACTAGACCGATGTAGAGTTTATAAGAGAAGGGAGTGATCAGTCTCGCTATATATGCCTTTAAATTTGTTGTATGAACTAAAACAGTGTGAGGACATTTCCTATGCTGACCCCCTCAGGCTGTAAAGTGAGGGGACGCGTCCCCCTTGTCCCCCACCGATCGACGCCCATGCTGTATAGAACTTCCCAATCCAACATTGTGGCAAAGAAATCTGTCATCACTCAAATGGCAATAAGTTACACAAAGTGTAAAAATCCGCCGCTTCTGCCGTAGGCGATAAGAATCAAGCAGGCGAGGGGTGAAAGTGCAACACAAATTTCATCATTTACAATGTGCTTGATGGCTAGAGCCTATAAATAATATCAACACAAGTTTGCAAACTGATAGAGCCCGGCAGCGGCGCAGCCCGGCATGATGATTATTTACTAAAGTAAGATCAAATTGCGCAGTGTGGCCAACCAAGCAATTTATCTAGTCGATTTTCTAATGGGTGGTTGGAACTTCATATCGCGAGTTTATAGTCTAGCTAGTCCTGTGTAGTGGCTTTAAGAGAGAGGAGTGGTGAGTCAGGCTATATGCCTCGCAATTTTTCTGAGCTGAAAAGTGGGGGGACAATTCCTATGCTGTCCCCCCACGTTGAAACGTGGGGGGACGCGTCCCCCCCGTCCCCCACCGATCGACGCCCGTGGTTGCATGGTCTGTTACTGTTAGGGCCGATTTGTTGAAGTTAGACATTAATCTTTTTCCCCGCTCGTTGTGTATTTCTCATTGTTTGTGTTGTCTACATCCGTCCTGTGTTCGTCCAACCATTGAATCATTCTTCTGTTTGGCTCGTTATCAATGATTGGACGAATACAGGAAGGATTTAGACAACACAAACAATGCGAAATACACAAGGAGCGAGAAAAAAGATTAGTCTAACTTCAACAGGTAAAATTAAATTTAAGATCTTGAATTTGGATATGAAAACCATAGATTGGAAAAAGAACTACCCTGAGAAATGTTCAGTAATGCCAATTTTAATTATCAAAATGACATAAAAAGGTAGAAATCTATTCTCCTTCCTCCCTCATCATTCCACGTATTCCATCTGTTGCAAAACTCCTTATAATACTCCTATGTAGTACTCACGCCATTATAGGTTATGGTATATAAAATCTAGGAAGTGAAGTTTTAACCTTGTCTACACGTGAAAACGTCGAGGACCTATCCACTTTAAGCCCAATCGGTTTCTTGCAGAGTGTTTTGGATCACAATTGTGCTATGCAGTACCGTGATGTACGGCATGCAATGTTACAATGTGGCACTACACTTCTTGAGCCGCCCTGTTATTGTGAAGATGACGAGGTCACGACAAGGACCTGTCGAATCACCATTTGCAACCAAAACGCCATCAGGTAACAGGCATTAAGATTTGACATCAACATTTAAAGTCATCTTTGACATTTTCACTTATCGGTAATGATACGATTTCAACAAATGCAGTTTCAGTGTCCTACAGGAGATCTACGTCACAAAACTTGTAAACCACCCCTTTCCCTTCACAAAAAATTTTTTCCCCGGGAAGGGGATAAGAGGCATCTATATACTGTGACCTTCTAACCCAGAATTACCTGCAGGATACCATTGCCCATGAATATTAATCTACATTTGTGATGTGCCACTGTTGATGGTCAGACGCTCTATTTCTGTCTGTCTGTCTGTCTGTCTGTCTCTTTGTCTGTCTGTCTGTCTCTTTGCTTGTCTGTCTCTTTGTCTGTCTGTCTATCTGTCTGTATGTCTGTCTCCCACTCTCCCCCTCTCTCACTCTATCTCTCTATATATATATCTTCTACTTCTTACTTCTTACTTCTTCTATGTTGGTTGATACATCAATGACTTACTATTTGATTATTGTAATAATAGTGACACTGTATTTTACATTGATCGGGATCACGTGGCGTAATCAATGTGACGATACTGACTGTGGCTAGAGTATTGTCGAGCTTGGTTTTCTCTAGAATTAGTGAGTCCACTGCAGGTTACACATTTACCCCCTGTGAGGGATCCAGATAGATGGGACCACCGGCTTTTAGTGTCTCTTCCGAAAGACGCAGGCTATGTGAGATGAACGAAATTGTTTGAGTTTCGAAACGGCGGCAGGTGGGATTGACCCACCGTCCCCTCGATTGACAGTCCAGCGCTCTAACGCGCAACCACCGCTCCTCATATAATGATGTGTGTGTGTGTGTGTGTGTGTGTGTGTGTGTGTGTGTGTGTGTGTGTGTGTGTGTGTGTGTGTGTGTGTGTGTGTGTGTGTGTGTGTGTGTGTGTGTGTGTGTGTTGTGTGTGTGTGTGTGTGTGTGTTGTGTGTGTGTGTGTGTGTGTGTGTGTGTGTGTGTGTGTGTGTGTGTGTGTGTGTGTGTATGTGTGTGTGTCATATCGTATATCGTATATCGTTATATTAGGCACATGTACTAGCGGTTTGCAGTTGTGGTGGACAATACTATAACTTCATTTTGTTGGATGATTCTGCTTAATTACTATTGCAATCCCGTGCACTGATCTAAAAGCTGGTTACCTTGTTGAAACAAACTACACCGGGGACTATGTGTTGTAGACTAGTGGCTGCTGTAGAAAACAAGACGTACTCTTGGTTGGACGACCTGTACTCTCAGACTAAATACAAGTCGTTCGACTACACGAAGTGTGGCGTCGGCAACGTGTCGATGCTTGATGTCCTCCTTCAGCATCGGCACCTCAAGGAAGACATGATTGCCTCGTACGTACACGTCACGACAGTTTCTGGTTTCAGCAGTAGTTATGGCAATAGTAGCGACTGACCGACCGACCGACCGACCGACCGACCGACCGACCGACCGACCGACCGACCGACCGACCGACCGACCGACCGACCGACCGACCGACCGACCGACCGACCGACCGACCGACCGACCGACCGACCGACCGACCGACCGACCGACCGACCGACCGACCCACCGACCGACCGACCGACCGACCGACCGACCGACCGACCGACCGACCGACCGACCACCGACCGACCGACCGACCGACCGACCGACCGACCGACCGACCGACCGACCGACCGACCGACCGACCGACCGACCGACCGACCGACCGACCGACCGACCGACCGACCGACCGACCGACCGACCGACCGACCGACCGACCGACCGACCGACCGACCGACCGACTGATTGGTTGATACATCAATGACTTACTATTTGATTATTGTAATAATAGTGACACTGTATTTTACATTGATCGGGATCAAGTGGCGTAATCAATGTGACGATACTTTGCGTGTTTGCCGATGTTCTTTCGTTACGTCATTGTCTCATTTGTTTTCTGTAACAACCTCCAAATGCTTGTTACCGTGGTAGTTGTCGGTGGAGGGGGTTGCCGTGTAGTCACGAAGACTTCGAGTTAACGACGACAGATGCCGGAGTATGTTACACGTCCAACGCGCAACTCAACGACATCTCAAAGATCAACGCGACGGGTAAATAATCAAATTGCTGCAGTAATCTACAGGGCTTCAAACGAGTTAAGGTGGCCCTCTAACATATGGTCGTAGTAAAGACATATTTAAAATTGTTCTGAAATATCTTTCATCTCATAAATGTTCACCTGTTTGTGTAGCTTAATAGAGATAAAAAACACCCACTGAATAAAATAAAATATAACTAAACTTGCTCTTTATCATACAATAGCAAACAGTTTTAGTTCGTTTAGGCGTCAAGAACGGACTGCAACTGATTGTGAACTTGGAACAGTACGAGTACACGAAAGGTCCGCGCAATGCAGTGGGACTGAAACTTCTGCTGCACCACCAGGATGACGTGCCGCTGGTGCAGGACTTTGATATCTAGGCTCCTTAACAAAAAGCAGAAAACAAAACTAGCACTGTCAGTCTCGCTATAATTCGTAATCCGCTTATCGATGTCCCTATGACTTTAACTAGCAAACTTGTTTATACATTTACGATACATTGAAATAAACTTGAAAAGACCGTAGTAGTACGTTACAGTCTTAGGTAGTTACAATGAGACAATGGAGTAAGTCCTCACACTTACATAATATTCTGGTGTAATTGCAGTGATACAGAAAGGGACTGTGTTGTTTATGCTTGTGCTCTACTATTATTAGCTTGGTAGCTCTACATAATATATGGACCGATAAAAGTATCAATGTGTGTATTTGACAACGAGTGCTTGTGCTTGGGTTCGGTGAACTGATACAGAATTCGTCGAAAACCCTCGTTGACACGGCAGTGGTCCGGCATGACATCGAACTTCAACGTCTTGCGCATCTGGTATCTCGTCACGCGTCTAGAGCCGGCGTACGCTATCGACATGCCGGTAGAAACGAGGGATGTGACGATACTCAGAGTGCTGCTCGACGCCGCTGTCTTCTTGTTGCACACAAAGTTACACCATTACACATTCCGCTATCAACTAGTGGCGTGTTCTATTAATATATGTCGCCATCAATTTACTTCTTCTTCTTTGCTGTCCATCGTGCCCGATGATGACACCAGTGTAGGGTTTCGTCCGTTACGTGCTTTGCTCGTTGGTGAGAGAATAGTCCAATTTGAGATTTAAAGCCTCTCCCGCAGTTGACTCAGAAGATGATAGGGGCAGAAGCATCGGGAAAGCTATGGCGGCGATTGTGATCATGTTGATATTTTTGTCATATTTTTTCTTCAATATAGCTTTTTCCTTTGTGAATGGCCTGCCTCCACTGTTGACGACCTTGTGCAAGAGCCTCCGAGTGGTCTGCGGTCAATTTACTAAATTACTATATATCACGGTACTCAGACATGCAAACAAATGGTTCTGAAACATTGCATTCATTTCGTTGCCAATCGTAATGAGATTATCATTGTGTTAAAAACAGCACTTTACGGTAATACAAGACTGAGGTAATAAAGGCACTGTTGACTAGGGTAAAAGTTGATACACGTGTTGTTTTATGATACGTGGTATCAGGAATTGGCGTTTAAAATAAAAGAACCGAAAAGATGGACAAACTGAAGCCACCACATGAACTGAAAATAGCCGGTGGTAACCTGGCTGATCGGTGGGAAAGGTTCCTGGAGCGTTTTCGATGGTATTTGGCAGCTGTCGGAGAGGACGGATCGGAAGACAAGAAGAAGGTTGCCATCTTGTTGACAGTTGCTGGAGCCGAGGCACAAAAAGTGTTTCGTACATTCACGTACGAACCTGCCAAAGCGACAGTAGGTAATCAACCAGCCGTCCCAGCGGAAACAGCAAAACAATTTAACACAGTCGTGAGAAAGTTCACCGGGTTCTGCGTGCCGCGAAAAAACGTCATTTACGAACGATACGTGTTTCACACCCGAGTACAAGGTGAAGGTGAGACGATAGATAGTTTTACCACGGACTTAAAAGGCTGAAGTCACAGTCATGTGAATTTGGGTCGCTGCAAGATAGCCTGATACGTGATAGAGTGGTAGTGGGCATCAGACACTCAAAAATAAAGGAAAGGTTACTCAGAGACTCAGAACTAACGTTAAAGCGGGCAATAGACATTTGCAAAGCAAACGAAGTCGCACAAGCGCAAATGAAAGTGTTAACTGGCGCAGAAATTAGTGCAAGCCGCGCAAGCGCAAATGAAAAAATGAACCTAAGAAAAAAACAAGTCCCTGTAGTGGAACAAGCAACAAGAAACGAACTGACACCTAATAAGAAACAATGTAAACGTTGCGGGACAGCCCACAAGTTCCGAGAGTGACCGGCATGGGGCGCCACTTGTGACAAATGTGGCGGCAGAAATCACTATGCCTCAAAGTGTTTGACGCGAAGAGTGCAAGTTGTCGGTGTAGACAATGACAGCACTGGCGACGATGGAGGTTTCTTTGTGTCAGCTATACACAAGCAACACACAACAGTGTGAATGGATCGCCTTGTTGACAGTATGTGACAGTCTTGTGCCGTTGAAAGTAGACAGCGGTGCCCAGGTGAATATATTGAGTCTGAGCGATTATGAGGGGCTTGCCAGTAAGCCAAAACTACTGACAGAGCGACGTCCCAAGCTGAAAACGTACAATGAAGAAAACATCGAAACTCTTGGAATATGCATTGCTACAGTCAACCACATGGGAAAGAAACAGACTACAATTTGTAGTTGTTTCCAAAGGAAGACAGTCACTCATCGGTGCCAGCGACAGTGAGCGACTGGGCTTGGTGACAAGAGAGGGTGGCGTACGGAAATTTGCACAGTTAAAGAAAATGGGGTCCTGACAAGTGCAGAAATAAAGAAAGTGTACCCGGATATCTTCAAGGGACTAGGCTGTTTGGAAGGGACATGCAAGATACATCTGCGGCAAAACTATGTACCCTCTGTGTATCCGGCGAGGAAAGTCCCGCAGTCTCAGAAGCAGAAGTTGAAGAGCTTGACAGACTGGTTCAGACAGGGGTGCTGGTCAAAGACGAAAGACCAGATTGGGTGCTGCCACTAGTGATAGTGGAGAAGCCCAACGGTGACCTGAGACTGTGTCTAGATCCAATGGACCTCAATGAATACATCAGAAGAGAACACTACCACCTTCCACACAGGTCTGAAATCCTCAGTGAGATGGCAGATGCAAGGTACTTCACCAAAATGGACGCATCACAAGGGTTCTACCAAATGCAGCTAGACGAAGAGAGTACACAGCTATGTACAGTCGCTACGCCTTTCGTCCGATACTCCTTCAAAAGACTTCCATATGGGATCAACTGTGCACCAAGATTCAGCAACTGTTCGAGAGCGAGACAGGAGTCAAAGTCTTCATGGATGACATAGTCGTCTGGGGACGAACAAGAGAAGAGCACGACGCTCGACAGAAGAGGGCGTTGGCCACCGTCAGACGCTCTGGACTCAAATTGAACGAGACAAAGTGCGTATTTGGTGTCACAGAATTGACGTACTTAGGAGAAAAGTAAACACACCAGGGAATCAAGCCAGATCCGGACAAAGTTGCTGGAATTTGCAACATGCCAGTACCCACGACCAAAGAGGAAGTACAGAGAGCACTTGGCATGGTAAACTACATGGCAAAGTTTGTGCCGAACTTGACGGTAAAGACAACAGCCCTGAGACAACTGATACTCGAGAAGAACGACTGGCAGTGGGAAGCCGAACAGGCAAAGGAATGGCAAGACATAAAAGACTTCTTCACGACGGAACCACTCCTGAAGTTCTATGATCCAGCTAGAAGAAGCAAAATATCGAGTGATGCTTCAAAGGATGGTTTGGGAGCCGTACTTCTACAGGAGCACGATGGAAATTGGCTTCCAGTTGCGTTTATATCGCGTGCCATGACGTCTGCAGAAAAGAACTATGCTCAAATTGAGAAGGAGCTTCTAGGGCTAGTCTTTTCATGTGAGAAGTTCCATGAGTATGTGTATGGTGCTACGGTAATAGGAGAAACCGACCACAAGCCCTTGGTTTCACTCCACAAGAAGAATCTATGCGATCTGACGCCTCGTCTATAACGAATGATGCTGCGATTGAGAAGGTATGACTTGAAACTCGAGTTCAAACCGGGAAAATACCTGATAGTAGCCGACACTCTGTCACGTGCATTTGACAGAAGTGTAAAGAAAAGTAACACAGAAGAGGAGATCAAAGCACACGTGGATATGATCAGACAGAATGCACAAGTGAGTGATCAAATGTGGGAAAAGATTGCCACCCACACAAAGGACGATGAGGAACTGAAAGACGTCCTGAATGCAGTGCGCTTCGGATGGGAAAAGTGATCATGCGCAATTACTGAAACCATACTACCACTTCGGAGGTGATATCACTGAAATCGATGGGGTGTTGGTGAAAGGACCGAACGTTATCATACCTAAAACACTACAAGGTGATATGCTGAAGAAGATTCACGAAGGACATCTAGGCATAGAAAAATGCCAAGCCAGAACAAGTGGTGTACTGGCCCAACATCAACAACGACATTGAAACCCACATAGGACGATGCGGTACGTGTCAGAAACACAGGCCAGAGCAAAAGAGCCAATGGAACAACATGAAATACCCGAAAACCTTGGCTAGGAGCAGACTTATTCACGCTGTTTGGCAAGAACTTCTTGATGGTTGTCGATTATACATCAAACTACCCAGAGGCCAAACTAGAAGATCTGTCGTCCATAAACACCATAAGTCACTGGAATCCATCATGGCAAGACACGGTCTTCCTTCTATGGTTGTGTCAGATAATGGACCACAGTTCAGCAGCCGTGAGTTCCGACAGTTTGCAATGCAATACGGCTTCAAACATGTGACATCTAGTCCCGAGTACCCACAGAGTAATGGAAAGGCGGAAAAAGCGGTACAAATCGTGAAGCGTTTGTTGAAGAAAGCCAAGGAGAATTACGAGGATCCGTACCTGGCATTGCTAAACTACAGAACTTCACCACTGTCGGGAAGTGACCGATCTCCTGGAGAGATCTCAATGAACAGGAAACTGAGAACGAAGTTGCCAGACATCAAACAGAAGCGCTATTATGATCATGGTAGCAACCAACTCAAGCCACTAGAGACTACTGACACAGTCAGGGTCAGAGGTGATGGTGTGTGGAGTGAGAAAGCGCAAGTACTGGCAAGGGTAGCACCCAACTCGTACCTAGTGGAGCTTGAGAGGGGTAAGCGTTTACGAAGAAACAGACGTCATCTGCTAAAGACACAAGAGAGGTTTGTGCCAGTACACGATGATGACGAGAGAAAGAGGTTTGTGTAGATCACCCGTCGGGAGGAGCCACAGCCTCAACAAATCAGTCAGCAGTGACTCCGGAGGCAGCACAATCAAGCCACTCCACAGACCAGTCACAGCCTGTGTCAACAATGAGTGATGTGCGCACTACACATAGTGGCCGGATCATCAAGCTGCCGAGTCGTTATGTACACGACTAAAGTGATAGCAATGGGCAGAATAATCCCATTCATATAACCTTAGACGAAACAAACGGCAGTCTACCCTGGTTTCTAGTTATAAATGCAAGTTTCTTTGCGTATAAAGTAGATAATCAGGAGTAGTCAAACAGGACATTATCATGCCTTTAATTGGACTGATACAAACTGAACAGTTAAGAACAGTGAATGAAGACTTACGAACTTGTGAGATAACATCGAAATGTGCAGAACTAATGTGCATAAAACTTATAATGTACTTTAGTTAAAGCAAGAAGGGAAGATGTAATGAGATTATCATGGTGTTAAATACAGTATTTTACGGTAATACAAGACTGAGGTAATAAAGACACTGTGGACTAGGGTAAAAGTTGATACACGTGTTGTTTTATGATACACCAATCAGGCCCAGGTAAACGATCAGTCATTGTCGTACGACAATGCAGCATGTCTAGCTTTGTCGGATGGCACACGTCCAGACAGTATCGGACGGAAGTGCGACTACGGGTGAAGGTCACTCTTTCAATGGTACACTGAAGCGGGGGTGTTAATGCGACACGCTGTTTCCATTGGCTACCGTGTCGGATAAGAATAGCGCATGTTGGATCGCCGTCAGACACAAGACAGTGCCTGGTGGTGACGTAAGCATGTGCATTTTGCCATAGCAATGCATCCGACAGGTCACACCGATTCCGCATTGCTGATGATATTAGCCATCTGGGCCTTAACAATATACGCATTATGAATAATTTTAATTATTATAATAATTCGTTTTTATATATATATATATATATATATATATATATATATATATATATATATATATATATATAACAAATCATTTATATATTTATAATATTAAAATTATTATATATAACATATCATTATATACATATACAACGTACACACACATACACACATACACACACATATATATATATATATATATATATATATATATATATATATATAATATATTATATACATACATATATATATATATATATATATATATATATATATATATAATATATATATATATATATATATATATATATATATATATATATGAATCATCAAATTATGATATATATATATATATATATTTATTTATATATATATATATATATATATATATATATATATATATATATATATATATATATATGTGTGTGTAGAGTGTATGTGTGTGTGTGTATATAATCATATATCATCATTGTGCAGCCATAGTCTCCGTGGTTGGGCGAAAGCCTCGGCATGCTGTTTCCACATCTGCCTATCTTATGCTTTCTTCTGCCAGATGGTACCCTCTGCCAGATGGTACCCTGAGTCTTTTCCTTTCGTATGGTTTTCAGGGTTTCCAGTGATACACAGTGTCCATCGGTTATCTCGTATTCTACTGACGTGCCCTGCTCAACTGGTGGTCATGTTCACTCGAATATATATATATATATATATATATATATATATATATATATATATATATATATATATACATATATACATATATACATATATACAGACAGACATTTTTAGTAAAATTTGATTAAATCTTGTAATTATTACCGCCAACGCGTTACCCTTTCGACTCGCGGGTGTATTTTGTAAAGTATTTCATAAAAATGTATGTATATATATATATATATATATATATATATATATATATATATATATATATATATATATATATATATATACACAAACACACACACACACACACACGAGGTGGCAGCACTATCTAACCCCTCTCTTTTCTGCGAAGAATTAATTCGTGGTTTTAGTAGAAGTAAGCCTATTTCGTTTCTTGATGTCTGTAGGGTAGGGCGTGGCAAGAAGCCACATTGGGGCAAGAAGTTCCCTTGTGTTTCCACCACTACACATACATGATGTCTTTCTTTGATGTTTTTTTAAAAAGTTTTCTTGCATGGGAGTCAAGATTGCCAACGCACACGTACTCATTCACTCGATCAACCGTTCGGTCGCTCGGCCCCCTCCTTCCCTCCCCCTTCCTCTCTCCCTCCTCTTCCTCCATCCCTCCCCTTCCTCCCTACCTTCCTCCCTCCTTCCCTTCCTCCCTCCTTCCTCCATCCCTCCCCTCCCTAGAGTCACACTCAACTCGTCACCCCCACCTACCACCCACGCACGCACTTGCACGCACATACACAACACACGCACGCACACACACACACGCACGCACACGTAATATTCGCCAAAATCACAACCTGCCAACCTCTTCCCGCTCACCATATTTCTCCAAAGACATATATTTCCACACATACTCCTCGGGTTGAACAAAACCTAAAATTACACCATAAATTCACCCACGTTTCCTATTTGAGGGAGTAATCCTAACTCCAATCATCCAATTGGATGGCTGGATGGCTGAGTTCTCCAAAGCAAGACCAAGCCCCCCCCCGTTTCTAAAGCATAGGAATCAATTTAGAAGTATAATGAAACCCTCATAGACGGCTGAGTACATTATTAAACACACATGGGGCCTAAGTTTACCCAGTGCGACCATTTTTATTACATAATAGCTGCAATAGCATCAGTCCAATTGCACACATAGCGTTTCCATCGTACCGGATGTGACGTACGAAACATTTTGAACTACAATGGAGTGAAAATGCTTTGGACGCAGCGACAACTAACCCATGCAGTGTTCTTATTCAGTTTTTGCGGCTAGTGGCGTGTGATATTTGTTTTGAGGATTGCGGTAAAAATATTGCAGATCATTTCCGCTTAATCGGCGTGGTGCATTTCGGGACATGTCGGAACGGAGGGCAGTGGTATGAATTAATGGTAACCGGACAGAATCCCCTCCGGAAAAAACCCCTTAGTGCCTCTGAGGGGATTCTTCAATGTTTCTATACAATACGTTGTCCGAATTAAAACGTTAACAAAGGGATTTTGTTCGGAGGAAATTATTTTCAGAGGGGATTTTGTCCGGAGAAGATTTTGTCCGATTATGTTTGGAGGGGATTTTGTCCTGGATTCGAATTAGTCATTCTACTCGTGGTGTACACATATATTAAGTGGTTGATGCAAATCGTTTTATCCGAGAAACAAACTATAACACATATTTAAAATGTTAAAAAGGTTTTATTTTCCCACCAAATATTACATCGAATGACGAAAAAACACCGTCGACAACCCGCCAGTCATTTCCGGTGTCGTGGTAATCAATATTACCGAATCGACCGTTGGAAATGACTGACTGTTGAAGACGGCGGGTAAGTCATGGAAGGAATCTGCAAGCCGGCCACCCAACCTCAAACCCCTTTCGGGAGGAGGAGGTGTGATTTTCCAGTGCTTCAACAGCGAAAGGAGTTTACTCTCCTCCCGACCATGGTTACCTAAAGTAAATTACAGCGATATGAACATTTTAAACATGCATATTAATGTCCAATAATTATGACTAATGTCAGTGTCCTATAAGCCGCAACCTCGTCCACTTGACCGCATCCGTCGTCTCGTCTCGTTCCGTCGAAGTTCGCGAACAATCCTTTCTGCTGCCGACTCGCCTTTTCATCGTCCGTCGCTTGGAGCAAGTAGGGCGCCGGCGAAGTGTCCATCGTGTGATCTTGGGTGACGCAAGAGTCCGATTCCAGATCAGCAGATCTTCGTGCAGCAGGAAAAGACTCCTGAGGCCGCATCTAGAAGTTGCGATATAACACGTCCATGTATTTCGACGTCGTACGTTCAACTGGTTGCCACGCAGAAACAATGCACGTCACGTGACGGCAGTCTCGCGTTGTTTTAATGGTTAACATAATTATTACATTTGGAGATTAGCGAGAATCTAATGACATAGCAAAGACAATATACACGCATATATTGTTACTTCTCACTGCTGCTAGACGCATTTTAGATGGTGAGAGGGGACATTAATTTATATATTTCACGTTAAACCAACAGTTGCAATGACGTCACAAAAAGTTGTGTGAGCACAAATACGTTTTACGCGATGCGCAACTACGACGTCAACGCAGTTTCGCACGTGCCAATTCCCGTCTACTTCGAGTAATGTCCTACATATACATTTGCATCGCAAGCGAGAATGTCCCTTCGCTAAATATCAAAATCCTCGTATAACTAATTGGAAAGAATCAATATAAAACAAAAACATTATTATTTAAATGGTCTGTCCCTTCGAATGCCGTCGACAGCGTTTCCAATAAGCCTATGACTGCCACGATCACATTGTCTTCTTCCTCTTCCACTTAACCATCCAACTGTAACATCTTGATGATCATTGTTGGTATTTGCACACGATGCGCATCGGAATAGAAATATACGAGATAGATAGAAGAAAAAATAGTTTGCAGTTCAATAAAATAATTTGACAAATGAAGGGAATAATTACTATGGATAGGGACGGTGGCAAGAATTGTTTTCTGGGAATTGAAATGGGCGGCAATCCTAATGTTGAAGCAGCTAAAATTGGGCACTGTCACTACTGTCTGTGGAAGTCCACTCCACACTGGAATGGTCCAGGGACAGAATAATAATTTCCTGTAGTCTATTCTGGAAAAATGGTATTTGGAATGTCTTGCTGTGGTGATGGCGGTGTGGTGATCTTCTGGTTGGTGTTGTTAGGTTTAATGGGAAGAGTCGACGTTTTGAGGTAATTTGGCAGTTTGACGGCGATTTTTTTGTGTAGCATCTAATCGCAGACTGGACATCTTGCAAGGCTGAGCTGAAGCGGGATCTCGTGGGTGATCCCTGTCTTCAGTATATCTGACAGAACCGTGAGACACCAGCCATCATCAGAACCGCGAAAGATCAAGGGCATTATCCTCCTTAAATTCCTCCCACACTCTCCCTCTCCCATCGGTCCGTTCCGAGAGCATCCGAGTGGTGAACGAGATTTTATAACAAATCTGGAAAATCACAGCGAGAAATCTCAAGCAGCATTCCCTCGTCTTTTCCGACATCACCAAGATGTCGGAAAAGACGGCATCTTGGTGATGTCTTTCCGACTCACCAAGATGCCGTCTTTTCCGACATCTTGGTGATGTCGGAAAAGACGAGGGAATGCTGCTTGAGATTTCTCGCTGTGATTTTCCAGATTTTTAATAAAATCTCGTTCACCACTCGGATGCTCTCGGAACGGACCGATGGGAGAGGGAGAGTGTGGGAGGAATTTAAGGAGGATAATGCCCTTGATCTTTCGCGGTTCTGATGATGGCTGGTGTCTCACGGTTCTGTCAGATATACTGAAGACAGGGATCACCCACGAGATCCCGCTTCAGCTCAGCCTTGCAAGATGTCCAGTCTGCGATTAGATGCTACACAAAAAAATCGCCGTCAAACTGCCAAATTACCTCAAAACGTCGACTCTTCCCATTAAACCTAACAACACCAACCAGAAGATCACCACACCGCCATCACCACAGCAAGACATTCCAAATACCATTTTTCCAGAATAGACTACAGGAAATTATTATTCTGTCCCTGGACCATTCCAGTGTGGAGTGGACTTCCACAGACAGTAGTGACAGTGCCCAATTTTAGCTGCAGTGGAAGAACCATTATAGCTATTTTTATCTGTTCACATGTTGCATATTTTCA